>JAAKBH010001277.1:0-30753 GCA_019776075.1 Amaranthus palmeri
ACAGGGATACACAAGCTTTACAAAAAATATATACTACCTCCGTTAATTGTTTTGTGCAACCGCAGTACAAATTGCGGTTGCCAATGCAATTTTTCTTAAAGCAAAATTAGAGAATGTGGGGTAATGTAATTAAAGGTAAGATAGGAGAGAGAAATAATGGAAGTAAGGATAGGTAAGTAAGAGAAAGAAAGAGAGAGGAAGTAGGGATAAGTAATTTAGGAAAAAGAAGGAGAGAGAAAATGATGGGATATGTGATTAAAGGAGAGAGAAAATGATGGGATAGGTAATTAGATTGGTTATTTTTTACTAAAAAAGGAAAGTTGCAAATAACCTTGAGCGGACAAAAATGGCAAAAGTTGCAGAAAACAATTAACAGAGGTAGTACTAAGTACTAATGAAAAGTTAGCAAAAAAAATTTAAAAATTATTCTAATAAAGTTAGTATAAGCAAAAAAAAATATTAACATAAAGTTAATAGAAAATTTGTATAAGTATTATAATATAAGGCTAACTATATTCAAAATATGTGATAAAATATAAAGATCCTTAATGAAAAGAATGAATAAAACATTTAAAATAACAAATGATAGTACAAACTGATCAAATAGGTCAACTAAATGACTCAGCTAGATATACATTTGTCTAGAACTCAAAATTGAAAGGCCCCGATTCCTAAAAATTTTGGTTAATAAAATTGATACTTAAAAATCTTTCAATTTATGATTAGTATTTTTTATCGATTAAGAAGCATATAACATGTGTACATATGATAATTATAATATATATTGTTAACTTCTATTATTTTTCCAAACACACGTTAATGTTTGAAATCGACCTTTAAAAAAGCTTATTTTTTCAGTTTGCCTATGGCCCACGAAATGCCAAAAAAAAAACGGCACTAACACCCAAGAGAACAGCTAACAACCAATTGTCAAACACTCTCCGGCGATAACATAATGAGATAACTTACAGTTGATGAAGGGGATTAGCGGGGTAAGGACGAACATAAGCAAGAACAGCAGCATGACCAAAACTCATAGAGAAAGTATTATTAGGATCATGACTTGCTATGAAATCTGATAGAGTTTCTTGGGGTAATTTTGGTTTTTTAGGTCCTCTATGTGAAGCTGGACTATTAAGCTCCTCTGGTGGATGAGCAAATGCTTCATGAAATATTGCCAACATTATTTTTTCTTTTTTTAATTTCTCGTACACAATCTAATCTAATTCTTTAAACTTAATTATTATTAGGAGTAATAATTGTGAATTTGTGATTGCTTTTGGTGAGAGAAAGTTGTGAAATGAAAATATTTTTAGTGGAGGTGAGGTGGGGTACTATTTATAACAGAGAAACAACCAAGTAGCCAACAGAATTGAGATACGTGGTAAACAATGCAAGTATTTCATCCGTCTCATACTTCATCCGTTCGGTTTTAATTGCACCATTAGATTTGACATACTATCTAAGGGCTGTCAAGTAGGTATGGTAAAAGTAGAGATGATGTACTATTGATGGTGATATGTGAAGTAGACATAAAAAAATTATTATTAGTATATAGTGGTTGTAACTTGTGGGTATAATTAAATAATTAATGGGATGATGTATAATTGATGATGATATGTGTTAGGAATAAAGTGAGGATAAAAGAAGTAGATTATTTTTGCCAAAAATACTAATGTTGCAAGTAATATATAACTTCCAAAACGGTAAGTGTTACAAGTAAAATGAAACGGAGGAAGTATTAAAATCTTCTTCATTACTTTTCTCTATTATTCATACTAGGATTTTAGCACCTATGTTAGATAAAAAATAAATTGTCCAAATCTCTCTATTTAAACTCCATCAAGCATTTACGACCCGTTTGGTAAGTCGTATTAAACGGTGGCAATGGGAATAAAAATCATTGTAATTTTGGTTGAAAAATCTGTTGCTAGCTTGATGCCCATGCTTGTCCAGCTTCAATCATCTTATTTTTCTTCATTAATTTCATTCAAATGCATTACCATTGGGAGATGTAGTATTATGTGGTAATGAAAATTTGTAAACAAAAAAACTTTTTTGTGATCAAAGTTTCATTACCATGGAAATGACTTGGAACTTTTGATGAAATTTTATACTATAAATCATTCTCATTACTACCATTTACTACCACTAACCAAACGAGCCGTTATAGTCATTAGATTGAGTAATGGACCCTCGATTACATTTTAAGTATTGGAGGGGATCTTTACTCCTTTTATTTACCATTATTTTTTATGCGTTCTCCGTTCATAATACTCACTAATCACTATAACTCAATACTAATAGTATTGTTTTGGGTCCTAGGCCCCAATATTAATAGGGCCTTACGTATGGTCAAAGAAGTCTTATGATTTGGTCAAACCCAAGTCAAAGATAGTCAATGGAATATTCAAGCTTAATTTCAGATTACGTATTGATCTGATTCACGATTTATCAAGCCGAAAAGCAGATACGATGAGTTTTTATATCATAAGAAGCAAACAACTATAAATACTCACAAATTGCCGTATTTTTTTTCTCCCATATTCTCTCTATAAGTATTTCGAATTTCATATTCATATTCAACCTCCATCTAACTTAAACATTGAAGGGGCTTCCCCGGATGGCGCCTGGGTAGTAACCTTCATTTATTAGTGAATTCATTATGACATATTAAAATAATAAAGCAAATTAGTTTAAATATACGACTAATTTACTACTAGTTGTAATTTCTTGTGAATTTATTTATGGAAGAAAAGGCATAAGGAGTAGATATGGTGGGCTAATAATTGACAGTGGTGAATGGTCTATGCATGGTGGGGGATAGGAATTAGGATAAGGTTTCTTTTGTAAATGTCATTATTTTCCAAATACTGTGTCTTCTAGACACTTGTTTTTCCTTTGAAAAAATCATCCTCCATCAACTTTCACTTTCATTATCTTGGCTTTATTCATGAGGTTCCTTCTTTGGAAAAAGATTTAAGACTTTCTTATCCAGTAAACAAATCAATTGATTAAGGTTTTTTTCATCCAAAAGCAATTATTGGTTATAAGTTTATATATATATATATATATATATATATATATATATATATATATGTATATATATATATATATATATATATATATATATATATATATATATATATATATATATATATATATATATATATATATATATATATATATATATATATATATATATATATATATATATATATATATATATATAAGTATTAATTGCGGAAAAAATTTACCACTTTTTAAAATTTTTTTTAAATGTTATTATTATATACATAAGTGGGTTGACCCAACGGGCCATAAAGTATAATAAGAAAACCTATTCTATGAACTTTTTAAAAAAGGGTCAAAGTGAGTTTAATTTAATTGGGATTGATCCGCCCCGCAGTGGCGGACCTATTATCGGGCACACGGAGTCACGTGCCCATAGGCGTTTTTTTTATATTTAAATTAGACTTTTTTATTGGTCAGTGTAAAAATATAAAATTAATATTGAATTCTTTTGATGGTAAATATTTTTTTCATTTTAGTAAGTTTGTCTTATTTATTTATTTTATCCCATTTTTTTATTAAGTCAGTTGGTTTATTTTGTTTTATTTTCTTTATATTTAAATTTTAGCAAGTTTTGTATGAGGCCGTCTCAGTATGAGACCGTCTCACCGTGAGACGGCCCCATACAAGCAGCTCATTAGTAAAATAATAAACAAATAATTAAATAAAAACTGAATTCTCACTTGTACGGGAAGCATTTTTTAAGAATACTTTAGGCTAACCCAATTGAGTTCGTCTCACCGTGAGACGACCTTAACGAAGAACATACACTATAATAGATCAATTCACTATTTATTTACAACATACACATTATTTTTAGAGTATATTTAAGTTATTTCTCTAGTTACATTATTTTAAATAAAGTGGAATGAATTTAATAAAAAAATTCTTATTATTATCAATTCAGGTAATGGATAAGATAGATGTTAATTACTAACATTCTTCATTCGAAAACGCTATTAAATTACGAGAAACTTTTTCAAGAATAAGATCACAATTTTGATAAACTTATTGTGAATCTACTTGTCATTTTTTCAAAATTTTAAAAAATTAGTTGTTAACTTTACAAAGAAACTCCTCCAAAATTTCATCCGTTAGTTGATGCCCCCTAAGACTCCGGACCCTGGATCCGTCACTGCCGCCCCGGTCCATTTATCATTTGACATGACCCGCCCCGCTCCGAGTCATTTAAATCTTGACCCGATCCGCCCCGTTGAACACCCCTATGTGCAACATAGTTGAACTCATTGTTGAAGAAGCCATGAAAATACACTAGCCTAATTTAATCAAATGTCACAATTGGTTTGACACCAATATGAGGAGAAAGGGAGGGGAGCCTCAACCCACAAAAGAGGAGGGAACAAGGATTATATTGATATTTAAATGAAAATTGTGTAAATAATTAGATTTTATAAGGGTATATGAGAAAAAAGTAACCAAATAAGAAAACAATATATTTGATATGAATATGCCAAAAATTATAGGATATTCAATTAAAAAAAATTTAAATAATTGCTCGATTCAATAGGCTATTACTAGTGATTCTTTCAGTTGATTTATGTTTAAGCATTTCAGACTTGCAAACAGAACAGATAAAGTTAGTGGTTCAGTTAAATTTTACAAATATAATTATTTCCGAAAGGGCCCAATAAAATTAGGATCAACTATAATATTATTATATTTAGTAAATGTTAAACATATTATCATATTATATATGTCTTCTGTGTCTCTATAAATTTGCTAATGATTCTATTTGGTCTATCTCTTTTACTATATACTCCCTCCGAATCAGTTTAGATGTCCTATTTGGGATTTCACGGATTTTAAGGGTTGAGTGGGGTCCATTAAAAAGGTAGTTGTTGGGTATTTTAATTGATTAAATTAATTGTAAAGGTGGTAGTTGGGTATTGAAAATTGGAAAAGTGGGGGTATTTAGGTAAAAAAAAAGGATAGACACAAAAGGAAATGGAACAATTGGTATGGTTTTGCCAAATAAGAAAATAGGAAATCTAAACTGATTCGGAGGGAGTAATATTTTTATTTTGGAAAGTGTTCGTGCCAATTACTTTAACTTTTATTCACATATTTTCTCTCATTTTCAATCGGTTTTAATTATATTCGTACAATTTAATCGTCCTTGCCATTTTCTTTGTTGTTGTACGGTTGCGGGTTGTTGTCATTTCATGGGAACAAGGGAGTAGTTACTTGAGTATACTCCTTTGTTCCATATAGTTTGGGTTATTTTCTATTTTAGTCATTGTAACACCCCTGAATTTCCAACCCTCTGAACGGAACCAAAACCGAAAGAGAACGGAGGAAATTCGGGTGTTACATTTAAAACAAAATAAAATAAAATAAAAAGACAAATAAAGTTTGACTTAAAGAGGTTATGGAAAAAACTTTCAAACAAAATTCTACGAAAATTTCGGCAGCATCTGCCTTAAATTTTAACGCACCAAAAGAATCAAACAAACAATAAACCATCATAAGAAGAGGCATTACTGGCCTTGTAATAAAATCACGGCGGAATGATCATCGCCAAAACCTCTGTCGGCATGCTAAGCATGGATCGTGGTTCCCATGTAAACACTTAGGTTTTCCAAAAACATAACCAGCAAAACAAGCCATTCAAGATACTATAACGAAACATAAAGCGAAATAAAACTTTGCAGCGGAACTAATTACATCAAAAGGAGGGCACGCGCCTCAACCAAAAACATATACAATTTCAATCCAAAAACACTTAAAGCGTCAAAAATAGTTAGGACATGGCACGTGTTAAGATTCTCACTCAATACCCCCCGTATGCAGTGCAAATGACTCCAAAAACCTGCAAGTGCTATCTATGATACCCCTACTGCTCAACGTAAGGTCATAGACCAACGTGTCATAGCAGGGCCATCAAAGATAAGCCATCAACAAGGAAACAAACAGTACACGTCAGTAACTACTAATAAATTATGTAAATGTAACCACTAATTAAATTCAACAAAACAAGGTGGGGTGGATACTCCAATGTGTAAGCACCTACTCCATCAATTTTTCATTCTATATACTTCTCAAAATCTTCACCGTCTTCTATGTCTTCAATTACTTTTATATATCTTCATATGTGACTAGAGGCCACCATATTGGGGTTTGCAAGACCCACATGGCAACACCTCAGCCAAGGACGGTGACGGCCATGCCGGCGCCCAATGGCAAAGTATGATCATACCCCCGTACAGCGACCATATATAGACGATCAATGCCTCCGGGAACTAATCCAGCTGGGGTACCAATCCAGTGGAGTCACAGTAAATATCCAACTTAAAGTCTCTTCAAATAAGGGGACTTATTCCCATTTCAATCTCATACAATTCAACATTCTAATCTTGCGATATCAGAACCCATTCTCTACTATGACTACAGCTGATTCTCACTTGTAGCACTAACTTACTAATATTTAATAGCAGTTCGTATCCAACATGGCTCATATAATATTGCTACGCAAAGAAAACATAAGCAAGATACAAGAATTAGCTACTGCGTGTACTTACCTACAGCTGCAAGATAACAAGTCGCAAAAATCACTTCAAAGGAGGTTCTACGCCCCTCTTATGAACCGGGCACCTATACACGTTAAGAGTAAGACTAATAAGCTTACTTCACATCATTCAAGAAGCACTGACTCCATTCAAACTACACTATTAGCCGAACAAATTTCAATTCAAACTAATGCGCATTCTAAACACACTCATGCAATAAATTCAACCCATGTTCACACATGAACTACGTCATCAATTCCAATCAAACCATAACATTAGAGTCTAGTGAATTCTACACAAAGGTGTGTTCAAATGAACTAACGCGACCCTATGCTTGTGCTTTAATCAAACTACTAATGGGAAAGTTTAGGGGCGCATAATATATGATATTACACCAAATCATCAATCATATTACTTATGGTAGTAGTGATTTATTATTTTTCCAAGGTTTTTAAAGTAAGACGATTAAGAATAAATAAATTTTGTAGTTTGACGAATTAATAACGATTCGTATAACTTGGGTCAAAGTCGTATAATTTAGCATCACAATTGGCCATATCAATTTAACGACCAAGCTCAGCTATGCACAACAACTCACCACAATCATCGATAATGTCACATACACAAGCTTATACAACATTTTTAGTTAGTAAATCACCATCCAAGCCACAAAAGTAGTACATACTACTTTTAAATTCATCATCCTAATTAATTCAAGTTCAATTCAACTTTCTAATACTAACTCACTTTAAATTCTATCAAAATATAACTTAATCTAAGTTAATTTACTCAAAATACTACATTTTAAATTCATCATAATATAAACCTAACTTATTTAATATTCAAAGACAACACTTTAAATTAATACTCATAGTAAGATTCAAAGAACACACACACACAACCCATAATTTCCAATAACATTTCAAACCCTAATCAAATTATGCTCAAAAACAACACTTTTAACTACTACCCATAATAAGATTCAATGAAATTAACACAAAACCAAATCTCATACTCAAAACACTTAATAAAACTCAAATTAAACTACAAAATCCATTAAAGAAAAGAAGGAATGGCTCACAAAATAAGAAGAAGATATGTCTTACCATGGGAAAATAAGAGAAGAGTGAGAAGGAGGTGGTTAAGGTGGTGGAGGAGAGCCCAACCGGCTGACCAGGGGCCCAAAACCGGCTGTGCAGCCGCGTCTATAGGCTGTAGTGCACGCAGCTGTTGCCGGCCGTCTGCTCGGGGAGGGAGAACGCCCGTTGCTGCCGGTTTCTGGTGCGGGGGAAGGAGGGAGTCGGCTGCTGGTGGCGGCTGTACTGGTGGCTCAGATGAGGGTGAGAGAAGAGAGGAGTATAAGGGAAGAAGAAGGATATGGGTTGTCTCTAGAAAAAAATGGAATGACGGCTATGAGTAGGGTTTAAGAGTACTCTTATCTTGACTATAAAAATTAATATAAAGTTTATTATTATTATTATTATTATCTCTAGATTCATAAGCTCACACGTTCTAATAAAATAATAATTTGATTCAACCCTCTTTATTTTAGAAGTCATACTTGTATTTTTAATATAGACATATGTTAATATTTAATTTCGTTTACAAACGAACTTATTAAACTACATTAAAATTAATTTAATATAATTATAAAATCCCTAAAAGTTATTAAAATATTAATTAATAAAGTCAGAAAATCTCGGGGTGTTACAGTCATTTTCTAATAAATTATCTCATTTTAATTTTTAGATATAACGCTATCACTTTTACTCTTTGTATTCCTCTTATTTCTAAAACCTCATTACTTTAACCATTATATCCGACATTGTTATCTCTATGCCAAAATCAAATGAAGCAAAATGATCAGGACGGAGAAGTAGATGTAGCTATGGATGACATTATAAGAGTGTTCACCGGTCCAAACCCGGATCGGACCGGAAGACCGGAATCTCAAAAAATTAAGACCGGAGACCGGACCGGTTCCATCCGGTCCGGTCCCGGTCTAACCCGGAATTCTTCCGGTCCGGTCCGGGTTTGGACCGATTAGACCGGAAATATTTTTTGAGACAAAAATTAAATTGAAAAATAAAATATTTTAAAATAATTTAGCAAATTAATTATTATAAAATTAACATATTTGAATTAAAAAATTATTTTGTGTTGAAAAAATAATATTTTAAGTCCTTTAAAATAAATATATAAATAATAATTATAAATATTACTCCTCTCCCAAATCACTTTTATGAAATCCGGTCTCATCCGGTCCAACCCGGATTTTTGCCGGTCTAGACCGGAAACCCGGAATTTTTAAAAAGTAAGACCCGGAGACCGGACCGGATGCACCCGGTCCGGTCCGGTTCCGGTCCGGACCGCCGGTCCGGTCTTATTTTGCACACCCCTAGATGACAATATGAATTGGTGTGCGTGGGTTGCTTTACCCATACCCAACTAACTCGCCACAACCCATGGCAGGTAGAATTTTATAACCATGTTGGCCCACTTCGGTACATGTTTAAAACTCATGTTCACCTTATACTTATCACGATTATATACATCTTATACTAGCCTCATATAATCATTGTACGTTTTATATACGCCCTGTATCATCTTCAATACTAATAGATTTATTTGTATTACTAATTTTAATTAAAACAAGAAATGCTATTAAAATAAAATTACAATTTACAATGCAATATTTCATATATTCTATATAAATAAATAAAATATACTCCCTCCGATCCAGTTTACTAGTTCCATTTGACTTTTCACACATGCCGAGGAAATATTTTAACCCTTAATATATCTAAATATTCATAATAAAAAATTATAAAAAAATTGATATTAATAATCCTTGTATTGAGACGAATCAAACAAGATCCCACATGACTATGTTTTAACTTATAGATTAAGAGTAAAATACAAATTAAGAGTGGTGAGTGAATAATGTCAAAAATCAAATGGTACTAGTAAACTGGACCGGAGGGAATATATAAAATGCTAAAAAAGGTTGCGTGGGTACCATACTCACCTAAACATTGTGGGACAAATACAACGGGAACCTTGAAAACTATACACACTTGACATTTTCTAGTTTTATTTCTCTTAGACGGGAGTAGTTTACAAATATATTTCTTCCATCCATCATATAATACTCCCTCCAATTCACCACTAAGTTCTCATATGTTTTAGCAATCTACCAATGTACTTATTTAATTGTTAATATTTTTAATTGCGTATAATTAAAAATTATGAAAAGTTGATATAAATAATCATTGCATTGATACGAATCAAATAAGATCCGACTTGACTATGTTTTAATTTATAGATTAATAATTAAATACAAATTAAGAGTAAGATATGAATAGTGTCCAAAAACAAATGGGAACTTAATGGTGCATTGGAGGGAGTACTTACTACAAAGTGTTGTATTGCGTCGAAAAATATCATTATTAGTAGCTAGTATTATGTAACGGAGAAAATATTTTTGAATTACGTCAAATCCACTGTAAAAATTTATTATACTTTTCTCCGTTCTAAAATGCTTACTACGGATATAAACATTATTCATCGTTCAAATATAGAGGTGGCAAAGTATAGAGGTGGTGTCAGCTATCTGCTGAGTACGAAAACTGACAAACCTTATCCTGTTATCCAATTATCAAGGATGGGTCCCACCAAGGCACTAACCACGTGACGTCTTATTATTACTTTGATTCTACTCGCTTAAAGCCATCCTCAAAATAAAATCTTTTAAATGAATAAATTTTAATGTTAAACTTTGATCATAATTTTTCCTTAATTTATATACCTATGTGGAATTATAATAATTTTGTTACAATATTTATTTTTTAAATATTTATTAGTTTTTTTAAAATTTTTAAAAAATTAGTATTAAACTTATTTGATTTTAACAGTTAAATTAGAGTTCGTGAAAAATAATATGTTAATATTATTACTCTTATACGCGTATTCTTGTATAGCGGTATTCTCAGTGGCGAAGCCAGGATTTTATAATAGGGGGGCCAATAATAATACAATACTTATAAATATATTAAATTAAGTTAAAGTTCTTACATGGATATTTAGTTGAATCGCACTCTTCGGGATTTCATTAGAGCAAAATCATCAATAATAGAGTCTACGTCAAACAGATCAACTATTCCCTTTCAATAGATATTACAAGAACATCTCTTAGAAAATCATCTTCCATTTTTGCCCTTAGATTAGTCTTAACAATGTTCATTGCAGAAAATGCACGCTCACATGTTGCTGTAGAAACGGGGATAGTTAGAACAAGTCGGATCAACCTATCAACCAGTGGAAACTTTGTTGATTTTCCTGTTTCCGTCAATTTTTGACACAATAATGCTAAGGTTGCGGGCTTTTCAAATTGCATATGTTGACAAACATCAAAGTGAAAATGTTGCAATTCATACCGAAGTTGAAGTTTTTCTTGATCAGAGAAGTCTTCAGGATAGTATTTGTTTGCCAAATTGCATAGTTTGTCAATATCAAAAGACGTGAAAGAATCTTTAGGATCTAAAGATGCACTAAGAATTAGAAGATCAATCATGTTTTCATCAAATCTATGATCAAGTTCTTGTAGTAGTGCATCGGTTGCCGCAATAAATAAGTCAACTCGAAAATGATGCTCCATTGTTATATTGCCCCCTTGACGAGAACGACCTTTACCCGCTTTATGAGGAGAAGTCATATCTGGAATTTCAACATTATGCTTCTCACAAAAAGACTTGGTTTTAATAAAGAACTCATCCCAACCATTTTCTCTAAACATTTGAACCAAGACTTTAGTAGATGACACTAAACCCATCGCGTTAACTATGTCTTGACCACGACGTTGTAAAGCTTGACACAAATTATCAGTCAACCCCAAAAGTTCTCCCATCAAATGCAAAATAAATACAAACTCAAAAGACATCAAGCAATCATAAGCAGCATCAGCACTTGCACGCTTTTCTGATTTTCCTTCCTTTATAACAGTTTTAAGAACCTTACCGGTTGCACTAAATGTTCTCATCAAACTAGTAATGGAATTCAAATGAGATGACCATCGTGTGTCAATAGCTCTTTGTAAATTTCCAATTTGATTCAACCCTCTTCCAGTTTTGGTCCCTTCATAGGCAATATTGTGAGCTATTTCAGATTGGTGATTAGCCCGTAGTTCATCATGTCTTTTAGAAGAGCCATCAATTATGTTAACAACAATGGCTAATTTTGTAAAAAATTGTTGTATGGAAATCACTTCTTTTGTTGCTCCAATCAATGCTAATTGAAGCCTACATAATATGCATAAGGAGAGTCCTTCAATATCAAAGCTTTTAAGCCATTAAACTTCTCGCATATTGGAAGCACCATCGTACCCTTGACCTCGGACATTTTTAATATTCAAGTTGTGGTAAGACAAAACTTGATATAATTCTTCTTTTAAAGTCAATGATGCAGTGTTTTTAACATGGACGAGATCAAAAAATCGCTCCTTAAGAGTACCAAACTTATCAACAAACCTTAACACAATTGCCATTTGCTCTCTTTCAGCTCTGTCTTGTGATTCATCTAGAATGATACAAAATTTTGCCTCTCCAATCTCCTTTCTTATTTCTTCTTGTACTTTGCTAGCCAAGATATGCAAAATCTCCTTTTGTATCGTTGATGATGTATACGAAGCATTTCCTAAAATTTAATTTATCAATAATTAATTCAATGAATTATAATAAGTACAAAGAATAATTGTATTTTAATGAAAATGAATATAACTTACCAGGTGCATTTTCCAACACTACTTTCTTCACTTCATCGTTGTACAATGATGCATATTTGATAAGTTCTAGAAAGTTTGCTCTATTTCTAGAACTGATACTTTCATCATGTCCTCTAAATGCGCAATTTTGGCAAGCTAACCAACGAACTGCGTTGATTGAAGCCTTCAATCGCAATCTGTTCTTCTTTATTTCTTCTTCTGATTGACTTATAAGAGCTGCCTCAATATGTTGATTGGTGTTCTCCAATCCTTCAAGTGCTTTTTGATTAATGTTGTGTAGTGAGTTAGGTGTGTTTCCCATATGATTTAAAAATGGACAATCCTTCCCACTATTAACTTTTTTTCAATTCTTAAAACCAACATGTGTAAAACATCCAAAAGACTTTTTTGTGAAGAGAAAACAAGGAAAGCAAAAGACAGCATCCTTTGTTGGTGAATATTCTATCCAAGGAAATTTTTGAAACCAAGTGGACTGAAATGAGCGCAAATGGTTGTCTCGTCCAGATAGTGGATATGTGTCAAGAATGGGTTGAAATGGTTTCAATTTAACATACTCCCTCATTACTTTTTCACGATCATTGGGATGATATTCGTTGATTTGTTTACGTAATCCAGGATCGCGTTCAACAGCAAAATGGTTAACATTATCACCTAACTCAACTCTTACAAATTTATGAGGACGATTATTGTTGTTAGTTGGAATTTCATTTCTTTTTCTTCCTTCTGGATTTTGTTGTTGCTCACGAGTTTCATTTTGAACACTTGGAATTGAAGTTTGCCCACCATTGGACTTTTTGAAAAAAAAATCTAGTGTTCTTGACTTTATAGCTCATACAATTATATATTAATGAATTCACCTAATCATAACAATTTTCCAACTTTAAAATAAAGAAACACAATGATATAATTTATTAAGTTATGAATACAAATTAGTCAATTACACAAATAAAACACAAATTTTCCCATTTACAAATAAAAAACACAAAATTTCCAATTACAACTAAAAACACAAAATTATCAATTACAAATAAAAAAAACACAAAATTCTCAATTATAAAATTTCACAATTACAAACCAATAAATTATTCAAACAAAAATGAATTATTATAAGTAATGAATAAAAGTTAGAAATAATGTACCTTTAAGGCTTTGAGAAATTTCTTGAGTAATAATCCAACTAAGAATTAGAGTGCAATAGTACTAAAATTTTGATTTTGAAAGAATTCCTTCAGCAATAAGAAAATGAGTGATTAATATTTTGTTGGCTTTCTAAAAAAAAAGAATTTGAATAGATGTAAATTGGGTAATTAGTAGAGGATTGATAATTAGCTAATTAGGCCCAATTATACCGCCTATACATAGGTTGTCTGCAGTACAGCAGTGCCAGGCTCCCAGGCTGCCGTCATTTGCTATTAAAAAAATAAAGAAAGTTGCTGCTCCTTGGAATCGAACCCGTGCACCTGAGGTTAAAAGTTAGGCAATCTATCCACTGAAGCACTCCAATTTCCTTGATAAATATTAGACTATTTTATAAATATAGTATAAAATATTAAAGGGGGCCGAACCAAAATTACAAAGGAACATATATTTAAGCCGGGGGGGGGGGGGGGGGGGGGGGGGCGGGCCTCCGCCGGCCCCCCTAGCTTCGCCCCTGGGTATTCTTGTATTTGTAGTACAACCGTATTCTTGTATTTGTAGTACAATAGTTGTCGTTTCTTGCTGAGCACTCTTTGTAAATATCTCATGTAATAACTGTAGTGTTTTTGTCTTTATCCTCATATAAATAGAGAGGTACAGCACTACAAGACAATAACAAGAATATACAAAATCAGAAAGACTCTTTTCTTTCTCTCTCCAAAAAAAACCCATTTCTCTCTCATTAGATGAAGCTTCTGCATAGCTTCCATGGTAGCTTCAATGGCACCTTGTAACATGGTATCAGCCTAAATTTTGATCCTATTTTCTCTATTCTTGTTTGTTTCTTCGCTTCTTCTCTCTTTCTTTTTCTTTTTTGAAGATTCCTGTAACCCTAATTTTTCGCATCCATGGCTATTCAAGACACTCTCGATCCTACTCAAAATCCCGCTAGCCTTTACTATCTCCATCCATCCGACCATGCCGGTTCTAAACTGGTCTCCGTTCCTCTCGACGGCACCGGTTACTCCGATTGGAAACGCTCCGTGATTATTGGTCTCACTGCCAATAACAAGTTATCCTTCATTGACGGTACGTTGCCTGAGCCTTCTTCCACCTCTTCTGATCATCAAGCCTGGATTCGCTGTAATAACATGGTGATTGGATGGTTAATTGCGTCCATGGATTGTTTAATTGCTAAAAGTATCATGTATTGCCGTACGGCTCGTGAAATTTGGCTCGATCTTGAAGACAGGTTTGGTCAAGCATCCCTTGCTCAACTTTACTCTTTACAGGAGGCTGTTACTAATATGTCTCAACAATCTGATCAACATGTATCTGAGTATTTTACTAAAATGAAGGCTCTATGGGATGAACTTGATCATCTCCATCCTTTACCATATTGCACTTGTAATGGTTGTTCTTGTGGTTTGACTAAGAAGTATTATACCTTACAGCAGGAGCAACGTATAATGCATTTTTTGATGAAAGTGAATGATTCCTTCCAACAGGTTCGCACCAACATCCTTATGATGGAACAACCACCACCATCTCCCAAGCCTACCGCCTCCTCTTACAAGAACAACGCCACAAAGAGCTTACAGACCTTTCGAATCCTTTACCTGATCCTATGGCTTTTGTCTCTGACCACAAAACCACACCTCATCGCAATTCTTCTTCCAAACCTTCCAATCAGTCCATTGTCTCTGGAACTAAACGCACATCCCGTTACTATTGCGACCATTGCAAAATTGGTGGTCACTCTCTTGAGCGATGTTTCAAGATTCACGGTTATCTTAATTCTCCTAAGCCTGGAAAACGCTAAGCTGCATCTGTCCATTCATCTGCCCTTTCTGATGATGCTTCCATTGCACACACCGGTCTTACCACTCTCTAGTTTAATAATCATCTCTCCCTTCTTGGCAAGCATAAACCGCCTTCAACTGATGATGCCTCCCCAACCGATTCTCCTGTCCTAACAAACACTCATCATTTGGCAGGTATCTCTTGTTTCTTTTCGTCTTTTGATTCCTCTATTTGAATCATCGACAGTGGCGCTACCGACCACATGTGCCACTCTTTATCTTCTCTTATTAATGTCAAATCTCTTCATGATCGTTCTCATACGGTCACTCCCACCTCACCTACTATACTTACTCCCCATCCTACGCCTGACCCCTCCCATCCTCTTTCTAATCATCCCAATAACCCATCTCTTATTGTAGATTTATCATCCTATTTACCATCCTCACCAAATGTCCTTCGAAAATCCACTAGACCTACTCATCCACCTCCCCACCTCAAAGATTATGTCTGCCATTCCAGCATTCATCATTGGTGCAACCTGGTTTCCCATTCTCACCTTCCTCCTTCTCATACTAGCTTCCTTGCTTCCCACTCCTCTCACACCGAACCTACCTCTTATGCTTCCGCTATTAAAGATCCTAAATGGGTCCAGGCTATTCAAACTGAACTCACTGCCCTCGCCACCAATAATACGTGGGATATTGTTCCGTTACCTCCTGGCAAAAAGCCTATCGGTTGCAAGTGGGTCTTCAAAGTTAAGCTTAAGTCGGATGGTACTCTTGAACGTTATAAGGCCCGCTTAGTTGCTAAAGGTTATACACAAGAATATGGCAACGACTACCAAGAAACCTTTTCTCCTATTGTCAAAATGACTACAGTTCGATGTCTTCTTGCTCTTGCTGCTTCCAAGGGTTGGTCTCTTTATCAGTTGGATATTAATAATGCATTCCTTCACGGGGATTTACATGAGGAGGTCTATATGGTTCTTCCTCCTGGTTTGTCTCATTCGCCTAATTCCGTTTGACGGCTCAAAAAGTCCCTATACGGTCTAAAACAGGTCTCCCGCCAATGGTTCGCAAAACTGAATTTTGAACTTCAAAAGCAAGGGTTTATTCAGTCTCATTATGATGCTTCGCTCTTTATTCGTCGTACCGATACTTCTCTTATCATTGCGGCTGTGTATGTGGATGACATAATTCTCACTGGTGATACTCCTTCTGTTATGCATGATCTTAAACTTCATCTTCACAGGGTTTTCACTATTAAAGATTTGGGTCAATTAAAATTTTTTCTTGGGATTGAGGTCAACTATTTGCCTACTGGTATTACAATGTCTCAGCATAAGTTTACTCTTGAGTTGTTAAGGGATAGTGGTATTACTGAGTTCAAACGTGTGGTTACCCCTTTGTCCAAAAACCTTAAACTACAAAAAGATCATTCTCCACCCTTTTCTGACCCTAAGCTTTACCGCAGCCTAGTTGGGAAACTCAATTTCCTCACCCATACACGCCCCGATCTTGCTTACACCGTCCAAACCCTTAGCCTATTTATGCAATCCCCTATCGAAGCCCATTATCAAGCCCTTTGCCATACCCTTAACTACCTTCATAGCACTCCCGGTCAATGGATATTACTTCGTGCTACAAATACTTTGTCTCTAGTCTCCAGGCTTTCTCCGACTCTGATTGGGGTTCTTGTCCAGACACACGTCGCTCTATCACCGGCTATCTTCTCCTTTTTAGTCGTTCTCCCATTAGCTGGAAATCAAAGAAACAAACCACTGTCTCTCCTTCCTCTTCCAAAGCGGAATACCGGGCCATGGCCTCTGCTGCCTCTGAGATTACTTGGACCGTTCGTCTCCTTGAAGAACTTGGTGTTTGTAACCTTCGGCTCGTCACCCTCCATTGTGACAATCAATCCGCTTTAAATATTGCTCACAATCCCGTTTTAAATGATCGCACCAAACATATCGAGATCCACTGTCTCTTCACTCACGAGAAGGTTATGGATGGTTTGTTACAACTCACTTATCTGCCTACTTCCAGTCAATTGGTCGATGTATTTACCAAGGTCCTTCCTTCTGCTCAGTTTCAAACGCTACTTTCCAAGTTCGGCATGCATACTGCACCCTAGCTTGAGGGGGGATGTTAATATTATTACTCTTATACGCGTATTCTTGTATATAGCAGTATTCTTGTATTTGTAGTACAACCGTATTCTTGTATTTGTAGTACAGTAGTTTTCGTTTCTTGCTGAGCACTCTTTGTAAATATCTCATGTAATAGCTGTAGTGTTTTTGTCTTTACCCTCATATAAATAGAGAGGTACAGCACTACAAGACAATAACAAGAATATATAAAATCAGAGAGACTCTTTTCTTTCTCTCTCCAAAAAACCCCATTTCTCTCTCATTAGATGAAGCTTCTGCATAGCTTTCATGGTAGCTTTAATGGCACCTTGTAACATAATAAATGAGGATAATTAATAAAAACAAAGATAATATATTGTTGAGAATGGGTGACTCAAACTAAGGTTAGAAGCAGGTGTGCAGGGTGCGGAGATGGCTGCGGGGCGCGGATCGCGTATTGTGTTGATATGCGGGTTGCGGAGCCTGGTCTGACCAGGTGCGCGGGGCGCGGGTTTGCGGTTTCTCTTTGCAGGAAGCAGTCTTCTACTCTATTTTTGGCCAGTTATTTTTGTTAACACATATAATAACTTCTTGATTTGGGCATCTCATATAAATAACCATTTTAGGGTTAGGGCATGGTTAATCACAAAATTTGAGAGAGCTCACAAGAGAGCCGTTTTTTTTTGAGAATGTGTGGTTGATTCATCTTGTAAATCTTTGCGGTTCATAGTGAAATTATTTGATCTCGGTGCCAGTAGAGGTAGCTATCACATTGATATTGAACCACGTTAAATTTCTTGTGTCTTTTCTTATTATTTGATTGAATTTTTGATTGTTTCATTATTGTTTTTTGATCTTGGCTTCCGCTGTCGCACAACATATATCATTTTATTAAATAATAAATCCAAGAAAAAATTACCTTGAATAATACAATATTTTGTTAATTTCCCTGCAATGATACAAACTATAAATTAAAAATAAATAATATCAACTTAAACGAGTGTTTTTCTTTAAAATTCTTAACATGTTAAATATCAAAATATCGGTGATTTTAAGAACAAAAAAATTGATAAATGAGTTAATAACTAAAGTTAGTATATTATTTTAGAAAATCCACTTCTAAGTTAGTATTTAATCAATAATTGATATTATTGCAGGAAAATTACCATAATGTTAATTCAAAGTAATTTTCCTAAATCTAAAAGGAGGAAATGTGCAAACCATAAAATTAAAAACAAATAAAATAAAATTAGTGAAAAAATATGAAGACCACAATTATTAAAAAAAAGTATAAACAAAGCTAGTGTAAAATATGTGTAGATAACAAACTATATAAAAATATTTTAATGAATTTAGTGGAAAATATGTAGACCCTGAATATTAAAATAATAAAATGATAATAGTTAAATATATCAAAAATTTGTGATATAAACAAGGAAAAATTATTCAGAATGATTCAGCTTTTTACTAGATTTTCCTACCATAATCATACTTTTTAATTAAACAATACCAACTTAAGGGATGCTTGTTAAGAGTACACCATGATAACTTTTAATCTATACAATAAGTCATTTTGCATAAGAAAATAAAAAAGAAATATAAAATTAAATTATAAAAAATAGTTTTAAAAAATTAAAAAGAGAACTCGACTAAGTTTAACTTTTAACTTTTAACTTTTATTTTTTAATATTTTTTTTATATTTTTTTTTTCTTTTTTTAGCGATTAACCTGCAATAACTAGTGACCATTTGGGCAATAATATTCTTGGGTAAGTGACACTAAAATTAAAATTATTTATGATTAACTAAAAATTATGTTATTTTAGATAATTTTTCCTATAAAAAATGCTTAATCTGTCCAGTGATTACTAATAAGACGTTACTTCATATGTCTTACTCTTTTAAATTTATTGCAATTTACTTAATCTCTTCTAGCTATTACTTCCAAAGAAATATTTAATAATAGAAGCAGCAAGACATTAAGTTTAGACTATATAAATATATTAAAATTTAGATAAAAAGAAATATTTACAGATGATACAAAGAAGGTGAAGAAAATATTACCTTTGAAACATGTGGATTGTGGAGAATCAAATAAGATCACATAGGAGTCATTGGCTTTATACTCCCTAGTACAAATACAAGATTGCGTGTAATCCTATTTCTAACCCAAATGATCCTATTTCTAACCTAAACCTAAACATATAACCTATTACCTACTTTTCTTCTTCTTTTCTCTATAATTTCGAGTGTAATCCTCCATATGTATATAAAGTAAAGAGAATGAATTAAAAAAGTTGCGCATAATAACGTTGAGTGCAACATATGGGCTTAGATGTGAACCAAGGAAGGGAGCCAGGGGCAGTTTTGGACCCATTCCGGGTGCCCAACCGCACAGGGCCCCGAAAATATGAGGATTCATATATTAATCGCATGATTTACATATCAATGAATAAAACTGTCTCAGTTGGCTAGAAATTTTCCTATCACACGCGATACCCCATGTTCAATACTTGCTGGATACAAATTTTTGAAACAAAACAAATTTTTTGAGTGGGCCCCAAATAGGGATGGTCATGGGGTCAGGGGCGGAGCAAAGATTGTCGAGGCCCTGTTTACGTTTGTAATTTTGATCAAAATGGGGCCCTTCATAAATGAGCGAAATTTTTTTTTTCAACTTACAAAATTCCTAATACAAAATAAGTTGTTAAATTACGCTCTAAAATTAAAGTACAAAAGTTTCAAACAATTCACTCAAACGGTTGGAAAATGATTTTTTGAAAATATTTATTATGGAACCATTGTAATTAATTAGAAACTCCATCTTCAAAGATTATTAGTATAAAAAAATATTTGGGAAACCAAAAAGATGACAAGAAAAAAATTTGAGATGGAAACCTTGAGAAAGAGATTAGAGAAGATGAAAGATTATTTTGAAAAGGATGAAAAATAAAGTTGATGAGTGAGAATTGAAAAAAAAATCAAAAATAGCAATTGATGTTGTCCGTGGAAAGTTGGAGTAGATGTGAGGAGAGAGGTAGAGTGTTTGGGGCTAGGGATGGTCACGGGTCTAGGACCCTGTTGGACCCGCCCCAGACCCGCCCCTTTTTTAAGGGTCTGGGTCTTATTTTTTGAGACCCTTCGGATCCGGGTCGGATCTGGATCTAAAAAATAATTGGCGGATCCGGGTCCGGGTCCAATATTCGGACCCTAGACCCGCCCCTTGGACCCTTATAAATATTACATTGTCCAATTTTTTTTGTCTTCTACGTATGAATTCCACCCCCAACACTTATTTATTTTCATATAATCATAATATATATAAATAATATATATGCTACTTGCTAAGTGCTAACTCAATTACCCTTATTTCATGGACTCGAACTTGTGTTTATAATAGAATTAAAGCGTATATGGGTGACGTTACGCGAGTTTAGATGTTAAATTAGTATTAAAAATTTGTAAAATACGATAATAACTCTCTTACACATATACGAAAAATATAATGACTTACAAATGTTTCAAATTTGACAAATCAAAGAGATTTTCTTAAGACCCACTAAGGACCCATTAGGGACCCTAGATCCATCAGATTCGGAGGGTCTAGGTCCGGGTCTGAAAATTTTGGACCCTTAGGGTCCGGATCCGGGTCTGGATCTCAAAAAATTAAAAGGGTCCGGGACCGGGTCTGGTTGGACCCGCTCCAGACCCGCCCCATGCAGGGGCGGTTTTTGGGCCCATTTTGGGTGCCCAACCGCACAGGGCCCCGAAAATATGAGGCTCCATATATTAATCGCATGATTTACATATCAATGAATAAAACTGTCTCAGTTGGCTAGACATTGTCCTATCACACGCGATACCCAATGTTCAATACTACTTGGGGCCCACTCAAAAAATTTGTTTTGTTTCAAAAATTTGTATCCACTCAAAAAATCTTAAAATCAACATGAAAACATGAAACATAATCAACATAATAATGGACATAAACTTATAAAACCGACTTAAACAAGAACATAAAATCAGATCTTAAAATCGACTTAAACATGCATAAAAATCAACATAAATAAACATAAATAAAAATCACAAATAATAAACAGATCTTTAAACATGAAACATTAATCAGATCTAAAATCAACATGCATGAACATAAACTTTTAAAAGCAACATTAATCAGATCTTTAAATAAACATGCATGAACATAAACATGAATCAACTTTTAAAAATAAACTAAGATTAAATAAACATGCATGAACATAAACTAAGATTAAGCAAAACTTAAAAATAAACTAAGATTAAATTAACATTAATCAACATGCATGAACATAAACATGAAACAAATAATCAACATTAATCAGATCTTTAAATAAACATGCATGAACATAAACTAAGATTAAACAAAACTTAAAAATAAACTAAGATTAAATCAACATTAATCAACATGCATGAACATAAACATGAAACAAATAATCAACATTAATCAAATCTAAAATCAACATAAAAATCGACATAAACTTTTAAAATCAACTTTTAAAATCGACATAAACATGCATATAAATCAGATCTTTAAAATCAACTTTTAAAACAGAAATCAACAACAATAAACTTTTAAAATCGACTTAAACAAGAACATAAAATCTGATCTTTAACAATCGACATAAAAATCGACAAAACCAGAACCAACTCTTAAAAAGATATGAAACATGCATCTAAAAACAATAGATACAGATCTTAAAATCAACTTTTAAAACAGAAATCAACAACAATAAACTTTTGAAATCGACTTAAACAAGAACATAAAATCAGATCATTAACAATCGACATAAAAATCGACAAAAACAAAACCAACATAAAGAACATCAACCAAAAATCAGATGAACATCTAAAATCAACATAAACATCATATAATCATACTAATAATCAACGAAATCAGATGAAGAACATCAACCAGAAATCAACATAAACATCTAAAATCAACATGCATTAACAGAAATCAACATTAATCAAATCTAAAAATATGAAAAGATAGGGTTAGAAATGCTCATTATTTCTATCACGAAGGGTCATTTTGGGGGGGGGGGGGGGTATCCTTTTTTCATAAAGTAAAAACCTTCTTCGTCATCAGAGTAAGGATCAGGAAAAGAGTATAAATCAGATTAACAACAAAAACCATTCTCCATTTTAGGATCAGAAAAACCAAGTGTAGTTTCATCACTATCAAAAGACTCCATTTTAGGAGGATCAGATAAACCATAATAATCAGATGAAGACTCCATAAAAATAACCCAAAAGATTCAGATGAGGGAGGATGGTTGAGAGAGAGAGAGCGCCGTTTAGGTAAATGGTGAGGGAGAGTTTAGGGTTTCTGATGAGGGAGCGCCGTTTAGGTAAATGGTGAGGGAGAGTTTAGGGTTTCTGATGAGGGAGGAGGGGTATTTAAAGGGAGAGTTTAGGGTTTCTAGAGAGTTCATCAAAGAAAGAGCCGTTGCAATTGAAAGATGAATGGGTAGGTTCTGGTTGGAAGGTGGGTATTTAAGGTAAGTTAGTTTTTTTTTTTTTTTTTTTTTTCAAGAAAAGGAAAGTTAGTTGAGATGGTATTAAATTTATTTAAATAATTGAAATAAAAAATTAATTAATGGAAGGTAGGTATTGGTTGTGGGTATATTAAATGATTAATGGGATGATATATGATTGATGGTGATATGTGGGGGGTAGGAATAAAGTGATAATAAAATAAGATTATTTTTTGCCAAATATAGTAATGGTGCAATTATTGTGAAATAAACAAATAACGTAAGTGTTGCATGTATTTTGGAACGAAGGAAGTATTTAATAGGATTGGAGTAAAGATAATGATTAATGAGCAACAACAATGAAGTGTAGGATAACATTAAATATATGTTAAAGAACGACAAATTACTTTAACCGTACCAACATTGACATATTTTACCTGTATTGTAATCGCTATGACATTGTTTTTTGGGAAATTCTACGTGGTAACCCTGAGGTTTTGGGTTTTCCACGTGGTAACCAAAACTTTAAATAAATCCACGCGGTAACCCTGAGGTTTACCAACTTCTTCCACCGTGACCTTTTTACACAGAAAAACGTTATCGGACGTTAATTTCGAAGCTTAAAGACTGTTGTACGCCTCTTTATGTGACTCACCATTCTAAATTCTATCACTTTCAACCTTTTCCCTAGAAACATAAACCCTAATTCTACCATCTTTCATCCAAATGCTAATTTGGGGGAAAATGTGATTCGGACGAAAGATAGTAGAGTTAGGGTTTATGTTTTTGGGGAAAAAGGTTAAAAATGATTGATATTGAAATGGTGAGTCACATAAATAAGGCGTATAACATTCTTTAAGCTTCAAAATTAACGTTTTGCTATTGTTTTCTGTGCAGAAAGGTCACCGTGGAAGAAGTTTGTAAACCTCAGGGCTACTGTGTGGATTTTTTACAAGTTTTGGTTACCACGTGGAAAACCCAAAACCTCAGGGTTACCATGTGGAATTTCCCTTTTTTTTCCCATTGTCAGGAATAGCAATTGAGGGGTTTGACTTTTTAATCACATTTTTTTGTTTACAGTTAGTGATAACAAACAAATATCTATCCTCAATTTAGCATGGAAAAGCTTACTTTGAGATCAGAATTAAAATTTTCCAAACTTATTTTAAAAAAAATTTCTAAGATCATCTTGTTAGAGAATTTGTCTAATACTCTCTCCTATTCATCCAATGTGTCCCGTTTAACTTTTTATCATTTTTTAGGTAGTCAAATAAGACCAGTCATTAAAGGAAAAATTATAGTATTTTTGAATTTTAATAGGGGTAAAGTGGAGTTAGTAAGTGTAAAGGTATGAAGAGGTTAAGTTTAACAAGTATAAATTGGTAAAGTTAACATACCTAAAATAGGAATGAGACATTTAAGATAACTTGAGGAAATGATACTTAAGTTGAATAGGAGAGAGCAAGGTTGTTAGGATTGGGATTCTACATAGTAGCGTTAAGGGGTAGGATCGAAATCGCTAGAATCGGATTGTAGGATAGTGTGATCCTACAAATAAGCATTAATATGTTTCGGATAACTGATTTCAATTGTATTTGTTCTTTTTTTAAGTTTTAATATTTAAATTGACGCTTATTTGACTTCAACTATTAAGTTTTGTAATTGTAAAAGAATACCTTTAATAATTATTTTTAAAATGTGAATAAAAAAACTTGAGTTTTAGTCATATTGATATAATTCTTTCGATATATGCACATATATATACATAAGTAAAAACTGGAGAATATAAAACTTTCGTACGATCGAAATTACCCTTGTAAGATCGGATCGTAGAATCGCGTTATGATCCTACCACTTAAATTATGGAGCTAAGATCGTACGTGTCTACTAACATTAAGATCCTATCTACAATCCAAATCAATCGCCTAATTTTAGATCGTAGAATCGCTGATTAGGACCGAAATTTAGAACCAATAGAAAGAGCTTAAAATCCACATACTCCTACACTACGGAAGATCAACGTTTAAGAAACTAAATCTTTGTTGATAATACGAGGTATATTAATAACGGTAATATTTTTAGAAACTAAATCTTTGTTGATAATACGAGGTATATTAATAACGGTAATATTTTTAGAAACTAAATCTTTGTTGATATATTTTTTAGGCTAGAGTTTTAGAAGTATATCAATAACGGTAATATTTTTCTATGTCACAAACAATTTGAGATGATCCAAATTAAACTTCCGCCAGAAGCTTCCCCCACTTTTCTACTTCAGTACTTATCAGAAAACTTCGATTTTTCATCGTATTTCTCTCAAATGTGGATGAGAAACCTTAATCATTGATCAGTTTACCCTAATCCGACTTTACACTAATCATGGCTGAATGATTTAATGGTTTTTTGGGAGATTATACTCTGGGTTTTCATGATTCTTGGTGCTTCTAATCATAAAGGTAATTTCCACCGTTTATTTTGTTTTTTAAACTTATCGTCATATTTACAATATATTTTGACTTCATTTTTTCTTCTTTGGGTAATTTTCGAACAATCGATATTGTTCATGTGGCAATATTAAAATTAAAATTTGATCTTCAAACAAGACTTCTACACCAAAAAAAAAATGTTTTTCTTGAGTTTTGTAGTATAAACTAGACACTATTTAATCTAAGATTATTAAATTACACTAAGTCATCTTTATAATGATTTTCTTACAAATTTATTGCATCTACTTGGACTAAGAGATTTAAATTTAATTGAAATTATTTATTAGTATGCCTTTTGATTTCTTACAAATTGATTTTTTGTAATATAATAATGCATTTCTAAATAAAATTCAAGTGAGCATGTGGTGGAATGGAGCGCGGATGAGAGGAGTAAACTAGGCGTGGGTGGCATTAGGCATATAGCCACGCCGCCAGATATGGGGATAAAAATTTACCTCCTATAGGTGGTGGGCAGGTGGCGGATAAGATATACACGACTAGAGGTGTTCAACGGGACGGGTCGACTTAATGGGTCAATGGGTCACATTTCAATGGGTCATTAGCGGATCGGGTCAATAAAAGGACGGATCATTAACGGACCTTTGTGTAAAGGGTCACATTTCAACTCCTAAATGTATCAGTTTGCCATGCCATATGACTGTTGGAAAATTAGAGTTGAAATGTATAGTATGATAATATAAGTGAATATTAAAGTAAGGATGGTGGATTAAAAGAAGAAAATGCAGAGCTATTTCAAAGCCTGATCTAGAAATACCAGCTCAAGCCTTAAAAATTAGAACCTGCAGTCAATTTTACTCCAATTAAGGTTGATCCACGAGGCCCGGCCCTAGGGTAGGCGAGAAGGGCAATTGCCCAAGACCCAATTTTAAATAGCAAAAATACACTAAGTATAAGGCCCAATAAGAAATAATAACATTGTATACTGAAGAAGGAAAAAGGACCCGAAAAACTAAACAAGGTAACTGAAAAAAAAATAAGAAAAAACTACCTGGATGAATGTCTTCTATATATCATTAATATTTTTGTGCAATCTATATTAGCTCTACTAATTATTTTTGTGCAATCTATTAGTGACGATTTCTAATGTTGTGTGCCACAAATATTTTTTCTTTTATTTTTTCTTATCAGTAATTATCATCTTATATCTTCACATAAGAAAAAAAAGGATGAATGTCTTCTATATCATTAATCGCAAGAAATATGAATATTTGGTATTCTTGCTCCCTAAAGACATTATCAAGGTATGAATAGATCGCAACAAATAATTACACTTGCTTTATTTTTTATAATAATTGTTATTTTTGTTTGGAATTAGGATTTTTTGTTCAATTTGACATCAATATATGCTTTGAGTTTCAAATAGAAAAACCAGATTAACTCAATTAATATGTATAATCGTTATTGATCTATTTGCCATTATTATTATATAGGTTACATTTATGGAAATTTAGTAATTATGAAGGCCTTAGTCAATTAATCGCCAAAGGCCTCAAAAGCTTCAAAGACGGCCTTGGAATCACCTTAATTTTTATTAACTCTTCATTTATTGTAACTTTATTTAGTCTGAACATAACATGGATGAGATTTAATGGAAAGACCATCAGATCGTTAATAGGTTTAGAAATAAAGATGGTGAAACAGCATAAAATAAAGCAAGATTAGTAGCACATAGTTACAATAATGAAGTTAGGAGGGTATTGATTATGATAAAACTTTTGCTCATGTTGCTCGTTTACAATCTATTAAGTGTTTTGCTTGCTTTTTCTTTTTATTTAAATATCAAATTGTAAAATGAATATGAAGTGTGCTTTCTTAAATTGATATTTACAGGATGCAGTTTATATTAATCAGCCTTTAGGTTTTGACAATACTAACCAATATGATCATGTTTTTAAGTTAAATAAAGCTTTGTATGGTTGGAACAAGCTCCAAAAGCTTGGTGTAAACATTTTTACTTCTATTTTGCTAGAGAATAATTTCTAACAAGGCAAAATTGATTAAACATTGTTTATCAAATCAAAAGGTAAAAATACCTAAATTGTTCAAGCCTGTATTGATGGTATATTACTTGGAGCTATTGACGATCTTTATGCAGGAAATTCAGAAACATTATGTGTAAAGAATTTTAGATGAGCTTGATAGATGATCTAATTTTTTCTTGGTTAGAAGTATAACAAAAGAAAAATGACATATTTATATGTCAAAGCAAGTACATTAATGATGCTTTTAATAAACATCACTTGACTCAATGAAAAAGTGCAACACTCCTATGAATTCATCCACAAGCTTAGATTTAGAGATCTAAATGGTAAGAGTGTAGATCAAACATTATATTAAAGTATGATTGGTTCTTTATTATATTTAACTGCTATTTGTCCAGATATTATTTTAGTGTATGCATTTGTTAGATTTCAAGCTAATGCTAAGGAATCTTATCTTACAGTTGTTAAAAAGAATTTTTAAACATTTTCATTCAACCAAAGACTTTGCTTTAGTAGGTTCGATGAAGATTATTCAGGTTACAAGGTTGATTGAAAAGTACATCATACTTCCTGGCATTCTAAGAAGCAAAACTTCATAGTTTTATCAATTGCAGATGTATAATACATTGCAGTTGGAGCATGTCGTTTACAAATTCTTTGGATTTCACAACAACTTTGAGACCTTGGCTTGAATCTAAAAGAAATTTTAAACAACTTTGATGATACAAGTGCAATATGCATAACCAAAAATCCAGTTTACCATTCACGTACAAAGCATATCAAGGTTGTAAAACCTCGGCTCATCATACCATAGGTGATACCCATAGATGTTGTAAGTCGGCCCCACTGACGAATAAAAGTCCTTTTTAGCAGACAATATTTCAAGATGTCACTCAACCTAAGATTATTCCCCATCAAGCACGCTTAACGGTGTAATTCTTAGTAAATGGGTTCACTCAAAAGAAGACGCTTGTTGGCGTGAGTTGTCTATCAATCTTTTTAAAGCTCAAGTCGTTTCTCACTTAGGCTTTTTTGAAATGAAAATACACCTTAAAGATCAACTTGGGGAATTACAGAGGTACGTAATCATTTCCTCCGTTTGGAAAATTGTAATGTTTAACTCTCTTTTATTCCTTCTAAACAACTAATCCTAATATATTTACCAAAGCGTTAAGTTTTGGTAGTTTTTATTTTATTCATGAGCAGAAGGTGGAACTAAAAGTGGGGACTTGGAACATAGACACGCTACAAGCCAAATCGTTGGAGTTGACAGCGGAACGTTCTTAGTACAATACCAAGTGGCATGCGATTAGGAAACGAGGTGGAAGGGGCAAAAGGCTAGCATTATACAAGGTTATAAGCTAATGATATCCTAAAGCAAGTGGTAGAGGTTAGGAAGTGCAATGATAGGATCATGCTTGTTGGAATCGTAGCGGGGAACAGGTCTTCTCGATCATCAGTGCGTATGGGCCGCAAGTTGGGCTAGATGAGGAAGTCTGACGCGAGTTTTGGGATAACCTAGTTGATCTTATATATCCCTGCCGATGAAAAACATTTTATATGGGGAGACTTCAATGGTTACATAGGTAAGTAGGCAGTTAACTATAAGAAGGATGGTCTTGCTTGAGTTTGCATTAGCAAAGGAGCTAGTTATAGTAAACTCGATGTTTAGAAAGAAGGATGATCACTTGATCACGTACAAGAGTGGTGGACATGCAATCCAAATTGACTACTGTTTAGTACAAAAGGTTGATCGGAGCTAATTTCTGGACTTTAAGGTTGTGCTAGGTAAAGACAAGCCCACCCAACATAGGTTATTAGTATTAGTGTTTCGAATAAGGAGTAAGATTGCTGAGAGGAAGATAAAGGTCAAACAAACGATCATGTGAGGAAAACTTATAGGAGATATTGTTGCAACAGTGTCTAACAAGATTAAGATGTCGGGTTATCCAAGCATATCAGACGATGCAAAGACGACCATGGCAAAAACCATTCGAAGGGTGGCAGAAGAGACATTAAGGGTGTCGACAGGGAAAAATAAAGATGTTCATATAGTCGTGGTGGTGGAATGAAGAAGTACAAAAAGATAAAAGAAAATAACAAGAGTTTCAAGGAGGAGGAGTATAGGACACATAAGAAGGAGATGTATAAAAATAGCAAAACAAACGACGAAGAAAGCAGTAACAGAGGCAAAGAATCCAGCTTTTGAAGCCTTTTCTTAAAAGCTGGAGAGCAAAGTGGGGGAGAAGTATATTTATAAGTTGGCAAAAGCAAGATCTAGGCAGATAAGGATCTAGGGAAAGTGAATTTCATTAAAGATGACGGAGGGCGAGTTCACCTTAAACAAAAGGACATCAAGATAACATGACATTAGTATTTCTTCCAATTGCTCTATGAGACTAGGGGACTAAAGGATGAAATTCAACAAACTTTAGACATACAAAGAGCATAGAAGCATAGTTCGATTATTACCACGGCGAAAGTAGGGGAAACACTCAAAAAATGGGAAGATTAAAAGCAGTTGGACCTGATAACATTCCGATTGAGGTGTGGAGGGGTTTAGAAGAGGAGGGAGTTCAGTGGTTAACTAACCTCTTTAATGTCATCTTGAGGTCTATTAAGATGATGCCTGAAAAATGGAGGGTTAACACACTTATCCCACTGTTTAAAACCAAAAGTGATGCATAAAATTGTGGAAAAGAGTAATCGAGAAAATGATTACACTAGAGACGATGATTGTAACACCCCTGAATTTCCGACACCTTAAACGAAACCAAATTCGTGAAGGACCGGAGGAAATTCGGGTGTTACATAAAAAGAAAAGGAAAAGAATTTAGATAAACATTAAAGGTTAACTTCAAAAAGGTGAGTGAAAATTTTGGCAGCATCTCTGCTAAAACTCGACATGTGGTAGAGCAGTTAGCACAATAAAAACATTAAACTAATCTAAGGCATCATTGCCTTTTAAGATCTCACACCATGGCGGAATAGTTCATCGCCGGCTTGTCAAGTCGACATACCAAGCATGGATCGTGGTTCCAATGTCAACGCTTGCGTTTAAAAAAAAGAATTGACTCTTTAAAAACCATACAAGTTATAAACTACGCAGCGGAAATATAAATATACAAAGGAGGACACAAGGCCCCATAACAACACGTATACAACCAAAGTTTACAAAAGATATACAAGAACTACAAAATCAGAAGATTATGCTTCACCCTCATCACTCTTCCCCAATGCAATGCAAATGCAAAAGAAGTTCCAAAACCTGCTACGACTGTCCATGATCCTCCTGCTGCTCGACAT
>JAAKBH010001278.1:0-30588 GCA_019776075.1 Amaranthus palmeri
AATTCACAAACTAGCTATTCTTGTTTTCGATTCTACATGGTAAGCACCAGGTTAAGGAAAACTAACTGCCGTAACTATATTGCACAAAAAACGTTTAAAAATCGTTAAGTATGAAAATTACAATTTTACCCTTGCTTAATTCATCATCATCTTCTTCTTCCTTTGCATCCATACCCATCTTCTTCTTCCTTTACCCTTGCTTAATTTCACAATTCACCATCTAATTTCATTTGGATAGGGAAATGGCTTCTTCTTTCATTTGGATCTGCCGCCATGAAATGAAAGCTTACCGTTCTTGTTCACTTTTATTTTCTATTTCAAAATGTAATTTTTTTTGTAATTTAATTACAACGGATGAAGATGATGACAGTTGTTAGGGAAGATGCTGGATTTCTCCATTATATGATTCCTTTTCTAATTTCTTTCTGATTCATCCCTTTTAACATTTCCTTCCTTGCTACTAATGCTTTTAATCTTTTGAAATTAATTTTCGTTCTTTTAATGATTTCCTAAATATTTACAAGTAATTTTCAACTTTTTAATTTATTTTCTTCAAAAATGTTATTTATTAACAACAATGAAACTAGGTAATATTTAACAATGAAACAAGTTACAAGTATAAAATAAATACTAAATCTGGAATTTGGATATAAGGGGAAAATTTGTATTTTTGGGCTGATTTTCTTTAATGAAATCAAATCTTTGTTGAAATGATTATTTTTCTCTGTAATTTTCCCTATCGGGCTATCCCTTGAAGAAGATGGTGAATTGTGAAATTAAGCAAGGGTAAAGGAAGAAGAAGATGGTATGGATGCAAAGGAAGAAGAAGATGATGATGAATTAAGCAAGGGTAAAATTGTAATTTTCATACTTAACGATTTTTAGACGTTTTTTGTGCAATATAGCTACGGCAGTTAGTTTTCCTTAACCTGGTGCTTACCATGTAGAATCGAAAACAAAAATAGCTAGTTTGTGAATTTCACTATACCTGGTGCTTACCATGTAGAATATCCCTTAAAATTATTAGTATAATTTGATTCAAATCCGAATTTGAAAATTTTTTATTTGCCAAACATTAAATTTGAGTCAATTTCAAATATACAAATAAAATCAACGTTCCCAAATATGACATTATAACATTTGTTGACTTTGTTTGAAGTATATTTATATTTTTCTAGTTGAGATTAATTAGTTGAGATATGAATTTGAAAAGTTGAATAAAGACTCTTCCTAGTTTCTAGCTATTTGAGCTAAGTGACTCCCCAATGCTTAAGCTAGTAGTTTAGTACTTTATTCCAACTTATTATCATATGAAAGTCACAACTTGATAAATCCATATGCCATCTTAAAAAGATATTTAAAGGATGGGACAAAGTCATTCCTCTAAAAGTTGAATAAATATAAGAACCTTGTATTTTGGGTAATTGAATTTGCTACTTTGATTCTATTGGAAGTTCATCATTAGGTATTCATAGTTTTTGACTTTTGAGTGTTTGTTGAGCCCATTGTTATATTAGTATTGTTTTATAGTTGGGTTCTAACTTCTAACCATTTTACTCATTAAGGTTTTTATCTTCTTTTGAAGGAAAAATTACGCTCATACATTTTATAAATTTCTCTATTGTTTCGGTTAAGAAACGGTCAAATTTGTAAAAGGGAAAGTTTAAGGGAAGTACCTTCAGTTGTAAGGAAGTGGGAAGATCTGACCTCCGCGTGCGGTGTTCCTGCAACCACAAGGAAAGCTAACCCGGGGGCCTATGTCCCGGAAGGGCTCTCCGATGCTTAAGTCAGATTCAGGAAAAGGTGAATGTAATAAGTGTTTAGAGTAAGATTGCGTACCTTTATCATGTAGATGAATGTATTTATAGAAATATTGTGGAGGTGGTTACCTCATTAATGGTAGTTCATGGTAATCATGGTTGTGTAAGTGAGGGTAACGAGTGGTTACTTTAGGAGTAATGGGTAGTTATCGAAGGTGGTAGTTTACGCATTGACTTACGTGTTGACTTTGACCTTTGACTAGGGGTATTTTCGACAATGTAGGTATACGAGATATTTGACCCGTAACATCTATAATTATCTCAATTTTAATTAAACACAAATAAGTTAATATACGAGGTGTTTCCTAAGAATGCACCAAGGTAACCTCTACCCCATAAAATAAGACATTTTGCATAAAAACATATGAAAAGGTGATAAACAAAATTAAATTATAAAAAAAATTGAATAAACTCTCTGAAGCTTCGTATTGGTGCTTGGGCAAAGGAGTTCTTGGGCGCAAATTCCTTCTCTACACGTCTCTCACTGCTCGAGAATTTTGAGTAGTAGCATTGGTGCCTATATTTAGGTGATATTGTAGGATGTGGGTCTAGCTGATAGACCTTGTGATTGGATTGTCAGGTTGGTGTGTAAGGTGTAGTTTTTTATGGTTAGGGGGCTCATTGGTCTGTAAGGTGCCCCCTCCCATTAGCTTATCTTTGGAGGTTATGCATAGCCCACTCCTATACTGTTTTGAATGGCCTGTCTCTTGGCCCCCTTGCCTAATGGCTTTTTCCCCTCGCGAGGTTTTTTATGCCGGTAGTCCTGGGGCTCCCAAGTTTTAGTGTTTTGCTTTTCACCAGCTATTTTTGTGACTACTAATTGTGCTAAATATGTACCAATAACAAAATTTCTTCATTGATTACATGACGATGAGTAATGTTTATATATTAGACATCTTCAAACTAAAGCACACTCAATAACGAAGAGCCAATATAGTACTTAAATTCTCAAAATACTTATATAAAAGTGATTAACTCAGTCTAGTAAATTCAAAACACAACATCAAACCACTAATTACACATACATTACATTAAAGTCTACCTGCAGGCATAAGGCGTTGACTGAAAACTAACAAATATATTACATGATCCAATCAACTTGAATATGGATCATGAAATCATTAAATTCATTCATTGTATAAATTTGAAAACATTTATCAATAAGCATAAACATGCCACACTAAAACTTAACATCAATCTATTGGCAATTGGCAACCTTAAAACCGTAATCACAATCAATCCGAGACTTACTTGGATTTAGCAACACTTAACTCCAAAGCCATCTCCAAATAATTATAACTTTAAAGGTAGATATAAAATCGATACCAGTTTCAACAATCCTCTTAACGCAATAATTTAGTCTTATCAATATGACATTACCTAAAAACACTTAGAGAAATTGAAAACAATTTCTTAATTTCACTTATCAATTTACAATGGCTATAATAACAATACTTTTGCAAATTATGATCCGAAATCTGAGGATTAAGTTTCAAATTGTGTATTTTTACCATACTCTCAACCTTCTTCTGAATATTTAGATTTGACAAGCTTCTTTAGTTATGACCATATTATTATCATCAACTGATGATTAAAACCCTTTTTTTTTTGCAATGTATCGCATATAAGACCCCTCTTTATCATATAAATGACTTTCATATACCACCATATCAAATTCTTATTACACTTTAACTCCTTGCTTATTCTCTTTTAAACTACTTACACTCTTACTTGCATGCTTATAAACCATACTCAAATGAATTTTGATCAACACTTTATATACTATGATGAGCAAATGCCTTAGCCAAATAAAATGTACAAACAAATAGTTAAAGAATGAAAATTATGTATACTATCAATATAAAACTGCTAAAATTGTATAGAACCCTACTCACATGAACAAATATTGAGACACGTAGGACCAAAGTTCAAGAAGGAATTCCATATGTAACCAACATCTCTAAAATTTCATCATTCATACTTCATATCTAAGTAATTAATACATAACCTACAGCTAATGAATTATTCTATACTCGATACTTTTCATCAATGCTCAATATAATACATAATTCAAATCTACCAATTTATTAAATCATATCAACATGTAAACCAACATCATAAGTACTGATTATAATAATCACACATGATTACTGATCTTATAACATACCAATCAAATCATCTAGTTATCTACGCACTTCAAGGATAACAAAACTTATAACACAAATGATGTTCCTACCCCAAGTCTACCCAACCTCTCACGAATAAATTTAGCTTTCAAAAATATTTCAAAATGAATTTAAAAACACAAGGCGTCACAATGGGAACCATTGGTTGTTTGTTTTCTTTGTTGATGGCTCGTCTTTGATGGCCCTGCTATGATGCGTTGATCTATGATCTTACATTGAGCAGCGGAGACATCATTGATAGACATTACAGGTGATGGAGCTTCTATGCATTGCATACAGGGGATGAGTGAGAACGTTAAAGCGTGCGATGTTACATTTAATTTGACGCTAGATTTAGTTTCTTTGTATTTAAATTTGTTGATGTTTTTTGGTTTGAGGCACATGTCCTCCTTTTTTTGTGTATGTTAGCTCCGCTGCGTAGTTTATAAATTGTATGATTTAAAAAAGTCTAGTTAGTTCAAACGCAAGCGCTGACACCGGAACCACGATCCATGCTTGGCATGTTGATCTCAGAAGCTGGCGATGAATCATTTCGCCATGATATAGTTTTGATAGGCCGTGATGCCTTTACTTTATTAGATTTTAAATAACTTTTGTTTTCAATAAAAGACACACAGTTTTAAGGTAGATGCTGCCGAAATTTCTACTCACATCTTTAAAGTTAATCTTTAATGTTTATCAAAATTCTTTTTCCTTTTCCTTTTGTGTAACACCCGAATTTCCTCCCGTCCTTTACAGTTTTGGTTTCGTACAAGGGGTTGGAAGTTCAGGGGTGTTACACCAAATAGCTTTGAAGTACCTTGTGGTACGACTTTAAAGTAGTTAATAAATTTTTAGTACTAAAAAGAACTCTACATAACAAGTTATTTATTTCTTTATTAATAGGTTATTATTATCTTGTTGATGTTAGGTATAAAAAATGTGAAGGCTTTCTTGCACCATAGAGAGGACAACGCTGTTATTTACAAGAGTGGACTAATCGAACAACTTCAAAGGAGGAGTTCTTTAATATGAAACATTCTTCTGGTAGGATTGTGATTGAAAGGATCGTTGGCTTATTGAAAAGTCGTTGGTCTATACTTAGAAATCCATCATATTGTTCGATTAAAACACATGCAAACATAATATTAGAATGTTGTTTTATCCACAACCTTATAAGGCTACAAATGAATTATGAGTCACTTGAGAAAGAATGATAACATTGATTCAACTGAAATATCACTACAATGGACTAGATAGAGAGATAAAGTAGCTCAGAAATATGGAAGAATTGGAGAACTAAAAGATGTGTTGTGTGAAGTTACGATTAAGGCTTACACTATAACTTAAAAAAATTATTAAATTCAACCTTTTGTTTAAAGATTTGTTGGATTGTATGATGATCGTGCATTGCTTTTGTTATTTATGCATTTTTTTAATTTGTATTATTGTTCATACTATTGTTGTCTCTTTGAACATTATATTGCTTGAAATGATATTGTCTAAAAATGTTATAATCTTTTACCGGTTATGTAATTAATATTTTTATACATGACGAAGTTGCAAGATTTGAATATGTAGAACTATAAGAAGAATGTGATCACAGCAAACAAAAGGGATAAAAAAAATATGGTCGGCAGATAAGTTGTGCTTGTTGATATACTGTATGAAATGAATAGTTCTGGATGGAAAGTAGCACTGATCACAAATCAGGCCACCTTAACTTCATTGAGAAGAAATGGCTAAAAGCTACAAAATTGTGATTTGATAGCTGATCTGCAAAGATCTTGAAAAAAATTTCTAATATTTTAGACATCAAACAACAAGAAAGTGGTTTCGAGTGGGATGATGAGAAGAAACTAGTGGTTGGAGATAAAGCCATGTTTATCAAATGGGCAAAGGTAAACAATTTTATTATTTAACATTGTAAACTACTTACTTTTTTCATTAAACTAAATTTTTATGATAGAGTCAAGATGAAGTCTCTACTTTGTATGAGAAGTGTTTCTTGCACTTTGATAAACTAGTCGAGATTCATGCTAATTATTTGGCTAGAGGATTGAAGATTAAAGGTCTAAAGCATGAAATTGGTATGGATCAAGAACACTCCACTTGCAATACAAATGTAGCTGGTGAATAGGTAGATGAAGATACTAGTTAAACACCCATTCAAAGTGCCACAACTCTACCTTGTATTTCTAGGCATTTTCACTAAAGAAGGACATTGAATTAGATCTTTAGAGGTAGAATTTGTTAGATAAATAGGCCTTTAAAGGATAGGCTCTCCTCATAGTCACCGTTGGAGCTTTAATTGTGTGTCATTAATCCATAATCCATAATCCATTAATAATTATTCTCAATCATGGAGTGATCACTACAAAAAAAAAACACAATTTTCCGACTAGCTAAAACAGTCGGAATCCAGTCGGTATAGAGTTATACCGACTAAATTTCGACCTTTTCGAGGTAGTCGGCTCAAAATGGTCGGTAAATCATTTTAGTAAGAAAACAGTCGGAATTTTCCGACTAACTTGGTTAGTCGGAAATTAGTCGGAAATTTTTGACCACCCCATAAGTCGGAAACTGTCGGTAAGCACTATTTCATGATCTGTTCAAAAATGACAAAAAAAAAAAAAAAACTAAATTTTTCCGGCCATCTTTCTGTCCAAATTCTGACAAGCAAGTTTGTCAAAATAAAATAAAAGAAAAAAAATTCCTGAATCAATTTGCCACGTCACGCCTACGTGGACACCTCAACATCAGCATGCACACCAATGTCAAAAGCAAGGATTGAACCCAAGACCTCATGCATATGAGGTCCATGTTTAGGGATGGGCATGGGTCGGATCTGGGTCGGGTCCAGCAAGACCCAGATCCAGACCCTAATATTTTTATTAGACCCACACCCGAAACCGAATCCGTAGGTTCAAAAAATTTTGGACTCGGACCCAAACCCTTAGGGGCTGGCGGGTCTAGGGTCTGGATCTGGGTCCAACACAATATTTTTTTTTTCCTAAAATACTAAAAAAGTATATTATGAAATGCAATTTTCGACCATTTGCATAAAATTATTTAAACATTTTCGACTAACGAGGATCTAATAATACTTTATACTAATTGAGCGATAGGAAGTGTTTCAACATTCAAGTTCTTATAACGAAATATATATGAAATCTATAATTTTTAATGTATTGATACAACGACCAAATTTTAAATTAAATGAATTAATAAAGTTCAAAATAACGCAATCTTAAAAAATATAAAAAAATTTCAAATCAAGCAATTAAATACAGATAATAACTAATATATAAATTTTTTTTTTAAAAAAGACGTAAATGAGTCCATGGGTCGGATATGGGTCGAATCATGGACCTAGATTCGACCTAGATACATAGGTTCCAAAAAAAGGTGGACTCAAACCCTTAAAATTAGGGTTGGGTCGGGTCTAGACCCTTAGGGTCCAAGACCCGTGCCCATCCCTATTCATGTTCCAACCAGCATGCTAAGTGTTAATTAATAATAGATTAAGCTAGGTTATTGGATTTATATTATAAATAGGGGTGTTCAAAACTACCCGACCTGCCCGACCCGGCGACCCGCCTCATAAATGGCGGGTCAAAAACTAAAAAAATCAAAGTTCCTTAACCGAGGCGGGTCATGGGCCGATAATTTATTGACCCGGGTACACATTTGACCCGGATAGCTTATTTTGAATTTTTTCTTTTAGTTTTCAAGGTTTCATCTTGTTTTTTCCTTCTTTTTTTTATTTGTAAATGACGGCCAAAATACCTTGTAAAAAAGGTCTTCTACACCGGAAAGTCACCTTGAGCGATTTGCGTCGCGTTTCGTGGTGATTGGGGACGGATATTCACGGATGTTTAATTATAAGTTGTAATATAATTCATTATAATACTAAACTAAATAACTAGGAGTATAAATCTTTGGCCCATTAAATAAGAAACTATTTTATAATATGTCAAATAATTAGCAGCAGCCAGCGGAATAGTTGTATTAGGTGCCCCATTTTTTTGTAAGGTAATATCCCAAGAACTTAACTGACAATCAATGAGAAAGCATAGAAGGCTCTCTTCTGTAGTATGAGAGTCATTGTTTTGAGTATCTTAAATGATGCCGATATGGGCTACAGCGCGCAGGCATTCTGCTGCTTTGGTTGCGTACTTGCTTCTTTGTATTTAGATTGTCTGTTTTATGGTTGCTAGAGAGACAGGCATTTGAAAAAATATTTGAAGTTCCTGAGAGCGGTTACTTAATATTGATTTTCTACCTTCAATTGTCTAATATCTACTCGGAATTCGATCTTAAAAATAATAAATAAATTTGAAAAATCACTAAAAATAATAGCCGGGTACCCGGTGTCCCGATCCGTTTTATCCGAGTACCCGCTAACCGGGTACCCGCATCAAATGGGCCGGGCCACGGACCGCAAAAATAGGTACCCGGCTAACCGGGTACCCGTTTAGCCGGGTACCCGGTTATATGAACACCCCTAATTATAAGAACACTCCTACCATTTATTATTATTATTAGGAAAAAAATGTCAAAAAGTACTTGATAAAAATAAATCTTCAAAAAAGTACCTAACAAAAAATTTTTCCAAAAAATACCTAATAAAAATTTATTTTTTCAAAAGAGTACCAACTAACGGCTGGGGTTAACTTGGGTTAACTTTTTCGTTATCTTTTTTTGCCCATTTTTAAAAATTACCTAATGAAAATTTTCTTTTTCAAAAAAGTACCTAATAAAATCTTTCTTTTCAAAAAAGTACCAAGAACACAACATAATTATCCAATACAAACACAACATAATATATATAACTCTAAGGGCATTATCCATAAAAAAGTTCACACATCATTTAATACAAACACAACATAAGAACATCATCTAACACAAACCTAGAGCAAGTAACGGTTGGAGTTAAGTTGACCGTTTATTAAAATAAATTTTATTAGGTAATTTTTGACACTTTTTCATTATTATTATTATTATTATTATTATTATTATTATTATTATTATTATTATATTATTATTATTATATTATTATTATTATTATTATTATTATTATTATTATTATTATTATTATTATTATTATTATTATTATTATTATTATTACTATTGTTATTACTATTGTTATTATTATTATTATTATTATTATTATTATTATTATTATTATTATTATTATTATTATTATTATTATTATTATTATTATTCTTATTATTATTATTATTATTATTATTATTATTATTATTATTATTATTATTATTATTATTATTATTATTAGTATTAGCATTAGTATTATTATTTTTATTATTGTGTTTGTATTGAATGTTGTGTGAGCTTTTTTTTGGATTATATTCTTACAGTTATATATTATATTGTTTTTGTATTATATGATTATGTTGTGTTCTTGGTACTCATTTGAAAAGATTATTTTTTATTAGGTACGTCTTAAAGATGGAAAAAAAAAGATAACGGAAAACTTAATTTACCCAGCCGTTAGTTGATACTCTTTTGAAAAGAAAATTTTTTGTTAATTAGGTATTTTTTGGAAAATATTTTTTTATTAGGTATTTTTTTGAAAAACAAATTTTTATTAGGTACTTTTTGACACATTTTCCTTATTATTATTATTATTATTATTACTATTATTATTATTATTATTATTATTATTATTAATATTTTATTATATGTAATTTCATTTCATAAAAAAAGACTTTACAAGTTGGTGGGGAGCCGAACAACAAGTTGAGCACCCACACCCTTGTGAATACTAAAAGCTAGTCTCTGAAAAATATATGCCCTACACTTAGTGCTACCCGAGTTACTCATTGAAAAAGAACCAACCCTTGCTAACAAGTTGAGAGCATCTCCACCCAATTCTCCAAAGGTGAAAATGTGATCGAGATGAATTTGTAGCCATTCTCTTCACACTTCGCCTTGTACTTCTTTCTCTTTCTTTCCTTAACATAGGCTAAAGAAGCACCAGGTGCCCATGAGGATACTTCTGCGCCAGCAAAGGGCGAGCCCCTAGTGACATCCACACAAGCGTCTTTTCCATGAATCCAATTGAAAAGAAGGATATCCGCGGGTCTAAGTCTTTCACTACCTCTAAAACAAACTCCAACGGTGCCTCCTTACGGACTGAAATCCCCGCTTTGCAACAGATGTCTACAAGCATATCCCGAACCAAATTGTGACAAAACTTCACGCCAATCTCGCTAGAGCAATGTACAACGTGGTCCCCCCATCTGTCCATTTTTAGGTTCTTGCAGCTTGGACAATAGCTACCTTCAGCGAATAAGAGAATAGCCATGGTTATGAGAATCTCGATTCTAATCAACGATTCTACGATCCTACGATCCAAAATTAGGCCACCGATCCGGAACGTGAGTAGGATCTTAATGTTGGTAGAATCATACGATCCTACATAGCTCCTGGATTTAAGTGGTAGGATCAAAACATGATTCTACGATCAAACAAGGTTAATTTCAATCGTACAAAAATTTCCTATAATGTAGATTTTACTTATGTGTATATATGTATATATCTAAACAATTATATGATATGACTAAAATTCAAGTTTTTCTTGATTCGCATTTTGAAAATGATTTTTAAAGGTATTCTTTTACAAAACTTAATAATTGAAGTCAAATCAGTATTAATTTAACCTTAAAACTTAAAAACATAAACAAATACAATTGAAAATTAGTTATTTAAAACATATTAATACACATTTCTAGGATCACACGATCCTACGATCCGATTCTACCGATTTCCCCTCAACGATCCTACGTAGAATCCCGATCCTAACAACCTTGGGAATAGCTAGCCGATAACACAAAACAACCCGGTATTGGCGATTGTTCATTTTCTACCCCAAGCCGTCGATAGGGATTGTGAGCAGAAACTCTTGGGCGTGAGTTTCCCGCGTGGCGCTTAGAATGGCGACTTGTCTTGGGGTGAGTCTGTAACTAGATGCAAGGCTTTTCTCAACAACATTAAAATAAGCCCCTGCTAAATTTTTCATCATATGGGGGTAGCGTGTTCATCGTTGAGAGAAAAAGCGTTGGAGCCGCAAAGAACCCGAAAGAGACCAAGAGCACGTTCAAAAGTGGTAACCCAAAGAGGGAACGTCGCTGTTACCTAAGATCTTAGCTTGAAGCGAACTGGTTTGAAGGCGAGAAGCAAGGAAAGCATAGTTAATTACGTCGCCTGCAGAGTAGATCCCAAGACCACCCATCTGAAGGGGGAGGGTGGCTAACCTCAATTGCCAGTCTCCAAAGCTTGGCTCGGAGGCTGTAACAATCTTCTCCAAAGAAGAGCGCAAAGCAAGGTCAAACTGAACCTGTGCATCCCCGATCCAATCTGAAGGGCAAGTCCTCAGAGCATAAAATAACCTACCAACCCCAGCACAATACCGAAGAAGGAGAAGCTCACATTGGGGGTCATAGAGTTTGATAACCGCTGTCATGAGCTCAATGGTTTTAGAAACCCTCTTTAAAGAAAAACCACAGCAAAAGCTCTGATCTGTACTCACTGGTCCACCAAGAAGCTTCACCCCCGCACAAGGGCGAGATATGTTAGGTGGGAAAACTCCAAACTCTCTACTCCTAGGGTCCTCCGTAGGCCAGAAAAGTTCAGTCTTATCTATATTGAGAAATAAGCCATGATATGGCCCTTCCTCCTCAATAATATGTAAAGCCTTTGCGACCATGAGAGTATCTCCAACAATAAGGCCATCATCAAGACACCAAGCCTGGAGGTTGAGCTTACAAGACTGGTGAATTTTCAAGACCAATGGGTGTAGGATAAGGGAAAAGAGAAGAGGGCCTAAGGGGTCTCCTTGCTGAACACCATAACAAGACCAAAGAATAGAGTTACCATAATATAAGCGGGCAGGTTGGGAATAGCAAAACTCCACCCAAGGGACAAGGGAAGGACACTGCAGCCTTGTTTTAGATAACATGACACTCCTATCAACTAAGTTGAAAGCATTTTGAAAAACCACCATGAGCATAGAGAAACCTACGACGTCACCTTTGCACTCAACGAGCTGGTTGACAGAATGAAGAATAGCCTCCCCACCTCCCTGTGTGCTGACCCCAAACTAAAAATCTTCAAAATAGGTGTGCAAGCTTTTCCCCACAACCGACGCCCCAACCTTAGATACAAGACGCCTCCATACAGTACCAACAACAATAGGACGAATACCAACCCCAGCTTAACCAACGGGGTAAGCGGTGCACTTGCTATAAAACCCCCAAGCACGCTTGGACACTTACCACTCAAAAGAAAATTAACAACGTTAGTAATAGAGCACAACAAGGAGTCGGCAATAGCTGGTGCAGCACCTTCCAACATGTGCTTTAGATGTTGGCCTTTAAGCCCGTCCCTGCCACATGAGGTACCCTTAGGAAAACTGTGTATCATCCTCAACACTTCATCTTTGGACACAGAGAGAGCCTCCTCATAACAAGGGATTGAAGGTGTAACCGAAGGAGGCGTGACAGGGTGCTTGGATTCAAGAACCTGCAAGATGTCCTGAGAGTGTGGCGCCACACCAAAAGAGGACAACACCTTGATAACAGCAAAGAAATGACCATCCCCAAGCTTACGCTTGCATTGATGCAGATTAGAGTCTTCCAGGTTACTGAAATTCTTAGCACTAAAGGAGGAGGGAGGTGCTTCAGCTAGACGATCTAGAACCAAACAAAGTCTGTCACTACGGTCGCGCCATCTAGAAACAGCGTTGCACTCCCTCATGCCTGACCGCCGCTCGATTATATTTTTAGGCAAAAAGGTCCCCAAAACACAGCAACGCTAAATGAGAAGCTACACCCAAGTAGAAATATCACCCGGACACGCTATCACCATATCAAGGGCCTGGAGAAGCACTCTAGCAAATCCGAGGCGCAACTTGGGGGGTATACATTTAACAGTTCACAAAGGTTTTAAAAAGACACGTCCAAGCAGATCAACATCGAAACTAGCGGTAGGGCAACCACTTGACGAGCCCATAGGGGGCGTCAGCACATCCACACAAGGAGCGCGCATAGAGGTCGAAGGGCGGGGGATGGCATGGATTGCATCGTCAGCCAAGGAAGGTGCGAGAACAACAGAGCCATTGTTATGCTTACAATTCTTACTAAATAAGTGAGTGCGGAAACACTCCCCACAAAGCCAAATGCTCGCTTTCTTAAGAGCTGCGTCCAGAGAAGAAAACAAGAAAGAGTCATTCCCAAGCTGATCTTTGAGGTAAACCCTAGACTCTTCCGAGCCAAAATGGCGAGACCCCAGATGATCAACAAAGTATTTCTTAATGAGCCCCTTGCCACCACCACTATTACAACCATCACGACCTCTGAAAGGGCAAGAAATCCTATCGATAACCATATGAAAGCACCAGATAACAAGACAACGTAGAGACAACAAGCAAAAACACATAATAAACACAAGGGCACCACACCAAAAGCAACCACTACTAAAACGAACAACCCAAGAGAAGCACCAAACGCCTCACGCAAAACCATCAAACAAACCGAAAACAAAGTTGAACCAACACCGAAGGAATCCAACAAGCCCACAAGACCATACCAACTTTAAAAGCAATCAAGAAAACAAAGATTGTTATAATTATGCCCAAAGAAGGAGAACCCGTACGCAGCAGGAAGAGCACACTAACCCATCACAAAGAAGAACCACCAACACACATACTTAACCGTGAACTAAAGACCCCTGGAAAGAAAAGCACACAAACTTGTTTGTCGTAGCAAGCATGGAAATATAACAAGCGCACAAACTCCTTATAAACTCCAATGAAGAAGACCCACTTGAAATGGTGAAGAAACAAGCTTGGAATTTGAACACCAAGATTGTAACGTGGGAGAAGAACACAAACAAAACGAGAACACCAAGCTGGTAACCTGCTGCCCAAAATTAAAACTCAGAGAAAGAAGCTCGCACCTGAAATGGTAGCGTTCGACGGCGAATTGGGACGTCGAACAGACAACCTTCTAAATGCTGACCTGCTGCCGTGGAATGCTACTTTGAGAAAGAAGCTCTAAACGAGGAAATGAACCTTCTAAATCTCCCTTTCAAACTCCTTAAAAAAGACAGCCACCGGAAGCCGGCCAATTGTAGAACTTGGCAAACCTGTACCCGTTGTACAACTTCAAACACCTTCCCCTTAACCCAGCTGTGAAGAAGCACCCCCTAAAAACGATTGTGGAGCAACTATCGGTGGTGGTCCCTGCTGTGCTGGAGAACAAGTGGTCGTGGTTGACCCACCAGAGAAGGACCCAGCAGCCGTCACCCAAGATTTCGAAGACCCCTCCCAATTGCATAGAGAGATTATTATCCTTATTATTATTATTATTATTATTATTATTATTATTATTATTATTATTATTATTATTATTATTATTATTATCATTATTATTTTAATTTTTTTTAAAAAATTATTTATTTTTATTTTTATTTTTATTTATTTTTATTTTTATTATAATAATAATTATTATTTGTATTAGTTATATTAGTATATTAGTTTTAGTTTTTTTAAAAAAAATTAAAAATTAGGTTGCCCTGAATTTGAGATGTCTTTTGTAAGGATGGTTTCACGTAAGAAATTGTGATTTAACAATTCTCAACAATCAATTTCCTTTCACAATTTCACCTTTTTATCCCCATATGCCCATTCGCACATACCAAATGACTCCTAAAGAAAACATATGGAAAGATAAGACTATATATCTTGTACTCCTGTGGAGACTGAGGGAAGACAAAAGAAGAATGAAGGATGGAAGATGAAAGACTATGGAGAAAATAAACTTCAAAAATAAATGGCGTTTTCGTTTGGTTGAAATGCCATGAATTTGATGTTTATTTTGATTAATGTAAAATCGAACAATGTCAAATGATTCTATTTTTAATAAACCTACTAAAGAAAGATACTGTAACAATCAAACTAGAATTTATTAAAAAATAAATAGCTAGTCTTGGGCGAAACCGTCTCAAATTGAGACAAAAGTGGGCCGGCACAATTCGCGCGCCTTATATTCTTTCTTTCTCTCTCTTTTTTTTTTCTATTTTCTGAGTATTTGTTAATTTTAATCTTAAAGATATCAATTTTGACCTTAAAGATATCAATTTCAACGTACAGTAGTACTTAATCATATCAATTAAAGTAAAATTTTCAATTTGAACCTATTAGTGATCAATTTTGACGTTAAAATGATCCATTTCTACCTAATATAATTGATAGTGATAAGTACTAAATTGTATTTTGTTATGTAGTTTCATTTATATTGTTTATAATTGATATACTTAACATCATAACAGATCCAAGATAAGGTCATAATTAATGCATATTTTCTAATAATTGACAGTAATAAGTATGGAATTGTATGTTATTATGTAGTTCATTTGTTTTGTTTATAATTGATATAGTTAACATCATAACAGAAACAAGATAAGGTTATAATTGATGCATATTTGGTAATAATTGATATTAGGTATTTACCTGTGCTATAAACAGGTTGTGTAAATTTTTTTATATGAGATGAAAGTTTATTGGTAGTAATTTAATTTGTTGATGAATGTTTTTTGCCTTTGCAAAGCGAAGAACAATAAAAACAAACTCATTGGTATTTTGTTGTGATATATATTCAAATATTTTCTCGACATATGTATCCCAAAGTTTGCATGAAATTCTATTATGGTTGTTGCAAAAATTATTATCATAGGTTTGGATTTCTTTTTTAACAATAATAAATATATTAAAGCTTTCTAAAAAAATAATAAAATATATAATTATATACATACTCTGTATCACACAACTCCAAAGTTATGCATTTTAGGTGGAGTCATATGGATATTACTAAACGACACCACTTGTACAATAACATCTATCATTTTAAATAAGATATTCATTAGATCATATATTAAAAATTAATAATATTTGTATTGATATTAAAATTGAATATATAGCTTATTAAACTATAAGAATAAAGAGATATAATATGTAACGCATAAATAAGACATATCATAAGTTTGTGATAAAAGATCAGAAAATGAGACAAATTTCATGACATATGGTGGAATCTCCACTTCGTCACAAACTTTGACATAGGTAAATCTTGTAAAACGATTCTTTTTTTTTTTTTTTTGTGGAATGTTGCTATATAGTCTCCGTTGTTTTTCATAAAGCTTAAAACATCCAAGTGTATAAAAGTTTCCCAATGACAACTTTGGTGAATGAACACTATAACTATCTTTAAATATAGAAGCTTTGATAGTACTTCACTGTAAAAGATATGTTTAAAGTTAGTATTTTTAAAAAATAGATCTTATACAATACAATTACATTAAAAGTTGATAACCTTTTCGTTCATTAAAATCAGGTGAATTGAATTTCTCCCATTTTCATTCTCTCTCAACATGTAGACAATTTGACACTTTATTTTCAGAAATCCAGTATCATCAGTTGTAGCCTGTAGCTAGTTCATCGACTAAAGTGTACTGATTAGCTATTGTTGTCTGTTTGATTGAGTAAATAAAATGTTGTGCTTTATATATATTAAGAGTTAAATTATTGTATTAAGAGTTTTAACTTGTAAATAAATAAATTGTATGTATAATTGTAACATTAATCTTTATTAAGAGTTTTAATGCCAAAGAACAAATGTAGAGAGATGCCAAAGTGTGTTTTAAATTAATGCAGGTTTATTTAAGGAGTTGTAAAGTCATCATCATCATCATCATCATCATCATCATCATTATCATCATTATTATAGTTGTTATCTTTAATTTGTGTGCCCTTTTCAAATTATTTATTTTTTATCAAATTATTATTATTATTATTATTATTATTATTATTATTATTATTATTATTATTATTATTATTATTATTATTATTATTATTATTATTATTATTATTATTTATTATTATTATTATTATTATTATTATTATTATTTTTTTTTTTGGCAAAGTAAATATTATAAAGTGCCAGAAAAAATAGCCGAAGCTTACAACGGGTCAAAAGACTGAGAGGTCGAGCCAGAGGAAGCTCCAAGGGACATACCCCTTATCTGTCGCAAGGTCTGGATCGACTCCTCCAAAAAAGAGATAATATCTCCTACTCTAGACAAAAATAATAGATCACAAAACATTTACATTGGACTCTCATTACGAAATAACAATACAGTGCAATCTGCTAGAAGTTATGTTTAGCATTATCAGATAAAGCATCAGGTTCCAGCTATGAGCCAGGAGAACCGACCCCAAAACAGCCCAGCAGCAGTGACCCAAGCCTCAACATGGTAGGCTCATTCCAATGCAAACGAGATCAAAAGCAATTCAATGAAGCAGCATATCAGTTCTTGCCAAAAACCAGCATGTGCCATCCAAGGTGTATAGCAAAACAACATATCACAACAGCATCCCCATCAACTCAGACCAGCAAGCACCAGGAAAGGACAGCTGGAGACGCTCAAAAAAGACAGAAAACAGTAGGAACCAAGAGCCAAAGCAACCAGGACAGAAGCCACATAGCCAGCCAGCAGATCTGGTATTATTATTATTATTATTATTATTATTATTATTATTATTATTATTATTATTATTATTATTATTATTATTATTTCTATTTTTATTATGAGTGGGGATATAGGGAGTTGAAAGATGAAGTAAGTAATGTAGTAATGTAGTAACAAAGTAGCAAAGTTGTTGATTACAATACTTTAAGAATGGCTTTCATAAGATGACACGTGACATAGAAGTTCCTGGATTTAATATGTATATGACTGTTAAATTTGAAACTTATAGTTACATTGTGTTTTTTGCATTGAATTTTTTTTTATTGTTTTTTTAGTTTCTGATATTTATGCTTTTAATATGTAAACTAATACTGATAAGATTAAATTTAATAAAATTAAAGCCATACTGTTTGGATTTTTTAATGATTGTCTCATACAAAACTTGTTGAAAATCAGCTCCTCTTGTACGAGAGAGTCACTAGTACTCTTTTTATGTTCCATTGAACCATCATGTTGCATTGAATAAAAATACTTGTATTGTACAATGTTTTTAACACTATTATTGATAGTGTTATTGACCATTCATTTGTTGCTTAAAATTCATCAATAGAATGATAAAATAATACTCCCTCTAATTCACTTGTGTTGTCCCATTTCCTTATTGGGACAATTCACATCAATTGTCCCATTTCCATTTTGGTACATTTTTTTGGACCATTATATCCTTATTTCATTTTATGATTTACCAAAATGTCACTATGTTAAAACATAAAATAACTTAATTAATCATCCTAAATCTATTTAGCCACTAATGATTCCCTCCCTTTATTTACCCCTCCTCCCTCCCTCTGATTTACCCTAACCCATGAGAACTCTCTCAACCCTTCGAGAAAACCCTAGCTGTTCTTCGACACTGTTCATCTTCTTCCTTCCTCTGATTTACCCTAACTCATTATCTCTCACCCCCTTCTGAAACCCTAAACATTATCTTCTTCTGAAACCCTAGATCCAAGGTTTTGATTCTTCTGAAACCCTCCGAGAAAACCCAAGTTGTTCTTGGAAATTTTTCTGAGATTAAACTTTGGTTATGGAGTCGCTTAACTCTTCTCTCTCTCATCATGCAATGAAGTTGTTGTTTGAGGATTCTGATGATGATGACTCGTATATTTCCTCACCCCATTCCTCTGTTGAAACTTCTCCAAATTGGGGAAGAACCATGGACACTGATGATGAAGAAATTTCGGTTATGTTTGATTTGGGGCTTGATCTACCTAATGATGACCATTTTCCTTCATCTGATTCAGAAGACTTTGATATTAAAGATAATGATACTGTTTATGATGTTAAGTGGCCTTTCTCTCGTATGTGATACGGTTATCTATTCTTCTGACTAATGATGTTCATTTTTTGTTTATTTTGGTCCTGATTATGCATGTTTGTGTACCTTTGGTTTGTGATGATTTTTTTATGAGGCCAATTTAAAGCTCAATGATTTTTGAAAAAGAGGGCTTTTAGTCACTTTAAAAAATCCATATAAATACTCACAGTGCCACCAATCTATATGAAAACATATTGTTTTTTGAGACTTGCGCCTAAAATGAAAATGTTTTTGTCATTTTAAACCACAAAAACTTTCCATTAAATGTTTAGTCATAAACAGCTTGATTAAGGCCAATTTAGGTAGACGAAGAGGTCGACCCCCGAGGAAAAGATCAGCAGATTGTGCTGTTATCCTTTGATGTCTGTTGAACCGAAAATACGGTGTTTTAAAACGAAATCCCTATTTTGTTTCGAAACCCTAATTTTTGCTTCTATATGAATTACCTAAAATCCAAAAGTTTTCTGGGTTAGAGGAATTGAGAAGTTGGGCTTTGCTTTGTCGAATCGAGAGCTTGATTCTTCAGAAGTGCGAAATCGAAGGAACCCCTAAGTTCGCTGATCGAAGACGTTAAAGTCGACGTCCTGTGAGTAATCGAAGGGATTCGTTTCTGTTTCAGTAATGTCTTCAATATCTTGTATTTGTGGCTGTATTTGAGTCCATCTTCCTGTTTAATGTAAGGTTTTCGCCAGTATTTTGTATAATCTGTCAAGGGTTTAACCTAACCCTAAATTACCTAAATTCATAGTCTCTGGCCGGAGCTGAAGGTTATGCTGCCATTTAATGGAGGTATCACCATCCCCAGGCATGTTCATGAAGTTAGTGCACCCTATCTTCGTACAAGATCGAACAAAACCCTAGTTCGACGGTTTTGTGGGAGGTACTCTTCTTCTTACTTTGGATGCTCAACCCTGAATGGGCTTTAATGGAGGATTCCATATAAGTCTGAGGTGTCCCATCTTTGGGTATACTCAGATATGGCGAGATTCTTGTCTGTCTGGGCTTTGAATTTGCTACTAGTGAATCGAATCTGCTGGTCCTATTTTTGAACTGCTCAATACAGTTTAGCCTTGGAGGTTATCAATTGGTTGATATTCCTTTGTTGAAGTGTTGGGTTTAGACTCCATCAGATGAGTTGAGTCCAATCCTCATTTCGCCAGGTAATTGTAGGTGTTTTGACCAAGATTGTTTGGTTGAAAGCCTGTTCAAAACCCCAGTTAAGGGTGTTATTTCTCATGAACCACTAATGTGGTTATGTTTTGAGGGTTCGCAAAATGTGTTACTCCTTCCACTTTGATGTCGTTATAATCGACATTACTTGGTTCCGTAATCTGGTGTTGTTTGGTTGCCTCATGTTGTATGGTTAGTTTCCAATAGCTGATTGTCTCCAAGGGGTGGCTGTTTGTGATTGAGTACCAAACACTGCTGATGCTATGTACTACTTTTTGTGTACCCTGGTTAAATGTATGTCTTGTTTTAAATGAACTGTAATTAGCCTATGTTGTGGGAGGCCTTGGTTATTGCAGCTCCTACTGCTATTGATGAACAGAACACAAACACCAGTTCCCCATGAGGCCTGATCTGCTGGGTTTGGGTGTTGGAATGGTCTGTTTGGCCTAGGCTGATCTCGTTGCTGACACAATGAATTGTTTGCTGTCAGGAACGAAGTTTTTGTAGTATTTTGCTATTGATTTTTCTGGCATTGTGGTCTTATTTTGCTTGCCCCTCATTGGATGGCCCTAGTCCGAAGCTGCTCAACAGCTTCTTAGAAATGGTTCCATCCTCAAGCTCAAGCAACGAAGACTACTATGATGCGCTTAATGATGGAATACCCTGTTTACATATGGGAATGGGGCTTAACTTCTTTTGTTTGGCAGCGGGTTTCAAGTGGATCCCCCCGTTATCCTCTGCTTGCTAATGGAACAATGGAAAATGGAAGCAGACTAGGCTACGCTTGGGCTGTTAGTGTTGTTGGATAGTTCATAACGTCTATATGAAACATGTATTGTTTTGCTTAGTTAACCTTAACAAATGTATTTGTTTAGTTAAGTTTGGCCCAAGAGCCAATTGTAATTGCTAGGTCTTTGTATCTTTAGCGTCTAGGAATACTTTTCCTTTTTTGGAGTTGATTCCCCAGACTAGCGAATGACGAGGGGCCGTCCCTTAGAAGCATCGTTTGGGTCATCTTCTCAGTCTTTTGGACCTTTATAAGCTTCGGCTATTTTTCCTGGCATTTTATAAAATTTACTTTGCCAACAAAAAAAAAAAAAAGTTTACATGATGTTTAACCCTAAACATTTCCCAAAAGTATTAGTTTCACCATTGATGCTCTATATACTATTGTTGTTGTTTTTGCTTTTCTTGGTCATTCATGCTCTTGTTTGATGTTGTTGTTGCTTGCTCTGTTGATGTTGCTGTTGTTGTTCTTTGTTGATGTTTCTGCTGTTGGTTCTTCTTTTGGCTGGTGTTGTTGTTGCTGGCTCTGTTCTTCCTGGTTAATTGTTGGTGGTTGTGTTTACTGTTGTTGTTGTTGTTTGAACTACTGGTGGTTGTGTTTCAATTACTGTTGTTGTTGTCTGAACTGCTGGTGGTTGTGTTAGTTGGTGGAATATCTCTTGGTCTTCAATTCCCAAATACTGTACTACAATCTCTAAATGGCTTGCATCCAATTGACGCACTGAATCATACATGACTTCTTTCCTCACTGTTAAATAATCTTGTAGCATTCCTTCCCTAGCAAGTTTGTTCGTGTTCATGTATGGAATATGGTAGTCAATACCACTATGTTTTTTCAGTACCTCAACCTTTCAAGCTTGTAGTGTTATCCAAACATACCTTAATGTTTTGTGTTCCAAAGCTTCAAATGCACTTGTCACTGCCTTAACCAGTTGTGTGTAGTTGTATGCTGCTTTCTTGTGTTGTAAAGATTGAATAGACCTAAAAAACCTAAATCTAACACATTCATATCAGGGGAATTCGGAGGCTGTTGTACTAAATGGATATTAAATCAATCTAAACATGTAGCTTCCCTACATATTGGGTCAGTATCTAAAATGTGTGGTTTTTTGCATTATCCTGTTGAATGTAAATTGTCTTGCTTGCATCCTCTGGCCATTTTTCTCTAATTGCGGGTAAGATTTTGTCAATCAACATTGACCGTATGTGTGTGTTTGAAATGTTTTGAATGGGCTTGGTTTCTAATTTTCCTCTCTTCCTGTTTTTGGGTGTTCTTTGTGCTGGTACTTGATCAACAAATGGAAATATACCTATATTTCCATCGAAAATAACTTTACCCTCACTAGAATAAAGTGGTTTAGCAACCGCACACATGAACATTACTTTTGGAATGAATCTCTTTTACTGTATTTCTCTATGTGGATCTGATTCTCCTGTAGTAAGATAATATGTTTGTTGTGTTTTAGTGAGGTAGAACAATTTCTCATCTATGTGAACAATGTTTGACATGTCTGAGAATTTGAAAGCATCAGTTTGTTGATCATTATTGCAACTAGGGGTGTTCAAAAATATCCGAATTCAAAAACGCGACCCGGATTATCCGGTATCCGATTTTAAAAACCGGATTTTTGACCCCGAATTTTGAAAAGCGGATATTCCGGACCGGATACCTGGTTTATAAACCGGATATTCGGGTCGGAACCGGATACGTATTTTTATAAATCCGGGTACCCGGTATCCTAATTTTTATTTTTTTAAAAAAAAATTAATTTTTTAACCCTAGGGAAAGCTGCTGTTTGTTTTTGCTTGAGTCTAAACTTAAAAAAAAATAATTATCCATCTCCTCTTTCTTCACTGCTGCAGCGTCGTTCTTCCAACACTCATCTTATTCCTCACAACACTCATCATCTTCCTCACAAGTCAAAACACTCGACACTCACCAAAATCGTTTTAATCTTGAAATTTCTTTGCCTGTAAATTTTCTGATATTTCTTTGCCTGAAATTTCGTTTTAATCTTGAAATTTTGTTAGTTACAGTCTCTACACTCATCATCTTCCCAAAGTGTAAATTTTCTAAGTCTAAACTTGAAATTTTGTTAGTTACATAAAGAAGTTTATGGAAGTAGGGGCCCAATAATGAAGGTAGTGTTGCTTGGACTGTGGTAGTATCATTGATTCACTGTCAAAATGGATGCTGGTGCTGCGTCTTTAGATTTCTATCTTCCTTCTATCTTGTTCCCATGAATATCATACATCCTGCTTGCAATTACTTTTTTTTGATTGTTTTTGGTGATTATATTGTAAAGATTTAGTAGTTGAATAATACATAAAAAATGTTTAAAAAATAAGAAAAAATCTTTTATTAAAGACACAAAATCGGGTACCCGGTTTCCAACCCGGTTTAAATCAGGTATCCGGAAAAGCGGGTACTCGGATTTTCGGAACCGGGTCGACCCGCTATCCGCTTTTGAACACCCCTAATTGCAACTGCATATGCAAATGAATAACTTGTCAATCTTGTTAGTGTCGGTTAGCAGTGGCTTGATTGCATTTGTATGCTTGCGTATGTGTTTCTTTCTCTTCCATCTCCAAATAGTTGTTTGGCTCACACCCATTGCATTTGAAACTGCTAGTTGACTTGTTTTTTTTGTCTTCTCTAAAGCTTTGAATTTGTCTTCATCAAAGGGAATAAGACTCTTTGTTTTTTTTGCCATACTTTTTAGTGTTCATAACCGGGTACCCGGTATTTCGGGTACCCGGAAAGCCGGGTACCCGGTTAGTCGGGTAGTTGTGAGTGTGGCCCATTTCCTGACCCGACTTATCCGGGTACCCGCTTATCGGGTACCCGGATAATTCGGGTCGGGACACTAAGTACCCGATTCTAATACATCAAAACCTTTGAATTTTGACGTATACTTAATAAAATATAAAATCAACTCTCAAATAAATTATCTTATTCTTCAAGATCTTGATTGCAAGCATATTACCATAATTAATTTAAGAAACAAATAAAATACAGTAAGATAAATGAAAATTTTGGAAATTGACATAATAACATACCAAAATAATTCAAATAAAACAATAGAATTTGACATAATAATTCATACTACAACTAAATTAATGCTTAATCAACTAAATTATTAAAACTAAATACTATAATGTTTGTGGGTCTTATTGATGAACAAGAAAAATCATAAATTAATATTGGATTGTCTATGTCCGTTGTAAGGAGAGTGAGGATCGAACTAAGAACACGGACATGGAGAATGAGGATTGAAAAATTAGAAGAGCAAAATGTGAGTAATGGCAGAGGATGAGAGAATGGAGAGAGTAAGAAGACATGAGAAAAACACCACATTGATATTTTAGAAAAAAACGAAGGGAATCAAGAAGATGATTACTGTAGGTTTTTATTTTTTAAAACTCACAGTTGCCTTTCATTTCATTAAGACCGGGTCAACGGGTACCCGCTTCCTTTTTTACACGGCCCATGACCCGACCCGGAATTTCATAGCTTTAAAAAAATTTGACCCGCCATTAAGTCATCGGGACAGCGGGTTGGCGGGTCAGGTCAACCGGGTCGGGTTTTGTTGAACACCCCTACTTTTTGCTAGTTGGATCCAAGTTGGAGCCCTCTTTTTGCTGAGTTGTAACTGTAGCCCATATTCTACTAATGGTCTTCCAATGAAAATCGTATTTTTGGCGAGTTCCCCCATTAATACATGCTTTGGCTTCCCTTTTTTGTTATCTCCTATCAATAAATGATGCATGATTTCTTTTCATGTGAATTCATCTATGGAAAATTTGATTTAAAAGATACGAACTTTGGCACATTTGCTGGGAAAGGTTCGAACTTTCATTATTCCAGGAAAGGTTCCAACTTTGACTTCCATCTTCAATTAAAGGTGTTCAGGTAAACCATTACCTACTGTAACCGGTTATGTTGTTTATGATGTTGTTTTATATGCTTGCCAATGTCGAAGTTAAGCAGTACCAAACACTCATCCATGGCTTCTTCTTCTTCAACCTTGAGAAGCGCATATCCCCACTCCATATACTGTCAGCATGGTATCAAGGCTAAAATTCGTACTGTACGGAAGGGTCCTAACTTGGGACATAGGTTTTTTGGATGCCCTAATTGGCCTGTAAGTATCTTAAATTTTTTTTAGGGTTTCTCAATTTCTGTTTGTAAATGTGGGACTTGTTTGTTCTTGTAGAATGATGATTGTGGTTTTTTCAAATGGGAAAAAGAGTTAAGCTATGCACAAGAAGATGATACAGAGAGACAACAAATTTTGAAGGAATTGGATAAAGCCCTAGTGAAGAAGCAACAGTACAAGTCTGAAATTAACAATCTGAAGTTGGAATTGAAGAAAGCAACAGTTAGGGAGAAGAACTTGTTTGTAGTTTTGTGTATTTCATGGGCTGTGTTTGTGTTGTACAATGCCCTTTGTAAGAACTAAAAGTTCATGTCTTTGTAAGAACTAATTTAAGTAATGAAATGAAAAATATGTTTCATGGAAATTCCTTGTTGTCATTGCTAATTCTTTAACACATTAATTGATTGTTCATACAGCAAAATTCCTGCCCCCAAACGTCCAAAATACATACTGCCACTGGTGTAAATGCAAACCCAAAAAATTATACCTTTGTTCAAATTACATATAATACTAACATAAGATACTAACATAAAATACTAAAAATACTAAGTTCCAGATGCTTGTGTTGGCTGTGAGCACTGACTGGGATCTTTTGCTTTCCTTGGCCTTCCTCTCCTTGCTTGTCCTCCTCTTGCACCAACTCCACTTCTGATGCTCCTTCCTCCCCTTCCAGTTCTTATAGGCTGAGCTGATGGTGTAGACAAAATGTGGGTTGAACCTTGGCATTCTGTTTCAGTGTGCTGTTGTGGCACCTCATTTAGGTTCAACCCCCCTGCTGCAGCTGATGCTTTGTGTGGGCATGATCTCCTGTTGTGCCCCTTTTGATTGCAAATTCCACAGGTCATCTCAGCTCCATGCCTACTCAACTTTCCTGGCTTTTTGGGACTCTCATGTGGATCCCTTCTACGCTTTGTCCTTTGTCTCCCAGGACCAACCTTAATGCATGGAGGAGTTAAGGAGCTACTGTAATCCTTAGGCCAGAACCTAGGGCCTTCAATTGGAGGAATGGAGAATGAGTAAGCCTTCAAATACCTTTCTTTTGTGTGCATAGGATCAATGTAATCCTCAACAGTCAGATGAAGAAAGGAAATGCAAGACATAGGGCCTTCAATTTTCTACATGAACATGTTCTTTGCTCTAAATCCACTGACAAGACATCCCCAATTGCATCAATACATTGGAATATGGTGGATGTAGATGGAATTGCATCACAGGACCTAGCATGCTCCTTCTCCTTCTCAAGCCTTGCTATCACTCTTGGTCCATAATTGTATTCCCACTTCTCTGATTCATTTTTTTTCACAAACAACCTCTGCATCACAGCAGTTCTTATATCTTCTAACATGGACATAACATGCTTTGTCCTTGCATTGATAATGTACCCATTGAAAGTCTCTGCCATATTATTCACAATGACATCTACCCTAGTGCTAGCCTTCATTAATGCTCTACAAAAACAAGATGGATTGTACTTCTTAAATCCCTCAACAGCAGCAACATCAATTTGACCCATCTCCTCTAAAGCTTGCTCATAATCAACCACATTCTAAGCCTTGGCTGCCTTCCAAAACAACATCTTCAATTCATCCCCTTTATATGTCTTATGCCAATTGGCATAGATATGTCTTGCACAGTGCCTGTGCTCAGCTTTAGGTAGAATTTGAGCAACACAACTCACAATGCTCTTCAAACACAACACAAAAATAACACAAATATTAATAAATGCAAATCACAAAATATGAAACTAACCAATTTACAGATTTAAGTGATTACCTTGTGTTCATCAGAAATTATCACCACATCTTCTCCATCGCCTAATTCCAAATACTCTGACAAATTTGCAAGAAACCAACCCCAGCTTTCATTGTTCTCACCTTCAACAACAGCCCAAGAGATTGGGAACATCTGGTCATTGTTGTCTCTACCAATAGCCACTAACAATTGACCTCCTAAGAATGTTTTAAGGAAACAAGCATCAATGCATATCACTTTTCTACAACCTTCAGTCCACCCCTTCTTCAAGCCCTCAAAACATACCAGCAACCTCTTACAAACCTGCCCCTCTGAAGGTTCTTCATCTGTGACAAGCTTAATCAAACTTTCAGGGCATGTCTGTTGCAAAACATGCACATATATTCCCAACTTCTTGTAATGCTCTTCCATACTTCCATGAAGAAGCCTATGAGCATTGTACTTAACCTTGTAAGCAAAATCCCTCTTCACTTTCACCCCAAATGCCCTCTTTACTGTGTCCATAATCTCTCTTGCTGGCCAATGTGGTCTAGTCTTAAACACATCTAACAACTGATGTGCCACCCACATTGACTTCATTTGTTTATTTTTCTCCATGTTCCTACAGCAACTATGTTCACTATTGACTGACTTCACAACAAAAGTGGCTCTCCTACTATCCCAACTAGCATAAATATAAAATGGACAATCACCAACACATCCAACAACTGTTCTTTGACAATGATTTTTGTTACTTGACCTAATGCCTACATTTCTCCCCTGGTAAATTGCATACTTAGCTAAAGCCTGCCTAAAGAAAGACTTACTACAAAACCTTTGACCTGCTTCCCATTGAAATGTTTTAAAATCTGTGTCCTCACTCACAACAGTACCCCTCCTCTTCTTTCTTAGTTCAGCTGCCTCATCACCTGAAGAGATAGGACTATCTTGCTCTTCCTCACTGTTTTCATACTCTGACAAATTCCCTTGCTGAGGTTCTTCACCTTCATCACATGTTTTTGAAGTACTACCTACACATCCCTTAATAACATTTTCTTGAACTTGTTTAGTGGTCTCAGCCAATCTAATACAAGCACTCTTGACTCTTTCCCTAGCTTGGACAAACTCCTCATCACTTGAATCTTTAACAGCATCATCCTCATTTAGAAACTCATTCTCATGCAACAAGATGTCAATTTCTGCCCCCACAGCCTCCTCAGGTATCTCCTCATCCTTTTCACTACTACTCTCTTCTAACCCTACAGAAGAACAAGGGTCTTTTCCTTTTTTGTTTCCTAGATCTATTGGATCTACTGTAGGTTCATTAATAGTGGAGGATGGAGGCTTATCAACAGGTAGGTTAGAAGATGGTTGTTCAAGTGGGTCATTTAATAGCCAAGAATCAATGGTGGTGTTCACATGGAAAGACAAATTAGGGCTTGTGTTACTTGGCTTTTTACTACCTATACCACTTTGTGGTCCCCTTTTAATGGTCAACTTCTTGGGTATTGGTTTGACCCCAAGTGAAGAAGTGCCACTTTCATTATGTGAAACTGGGGTATGGACAAAAGGGGAGCCTACAATGGAAAGCGGGGAAACAGGTATTTTGGCCAACACATAAAGCTCTACAAACTTGTTCAAAATGGCTAATTGTGAAACTTGGAAAGCATCCTCCTCAACAAGTACTTTTCTTAAACCATCCTTTAATGGCATTCTAGGAACAGCATAAAACAACCCTTCAATCAAATTACTATTTATGCACATTTCACCAAAACTAAACAGATATTTCAAGCAACAATCAACTGGGTTAACCTCAAACGTTCTACCCATACCCCCATTATATGTAACATCACCATTCTCTTCAACAAATTTCCCACCAAACTAGAAACAAAACGTAAATTTTCTATCCATTTATACAAACAACAATCAAATGAAAGCAGATTTCACATAACACATAATAATCTCACCAATTTAGGAAAGAAATTGAAGCCAAATAAAGCCAGACAAGATGACTTACCAACTTCCCAGAACTTGAATGCCAATCAGAGAAGGAGTGAAAGTGAAATGCTGAGTGCAATCTTTGGAGTGGATTCGCTCAGATTTTAAAGAGAGAAGAGGTGCTGGGTAGGGGAGTAGCATACACAGAGAAGTAAATGTTGATGATGATGGCTGTGCAATCAGGGAGAAAGAGGGAGGAGGATACAGGTGAGAATTAATGGCAATGGAGGTTTAAAAGAGTGTTTTTCAAATTTTACCGGTTACCAGTAAAGGAAACCTTTAATTGAAGATGGAAGTCAAAGTTGGAACCTTTCCTGGAATAATAAAAGTTCGAACCTTTCCCAGCAAATGTGCCAAAGTTTGTACCTTTTAAATCAAATTTTCCTTCATCTAATTCTTTTGTCTTAACCATTGTGTTTTGTTGTTTGCAATAAATGAAAGGCTTTGCAATAAATAGCCCCTACTTGTCTGTGATGAATTTTCTGCCGCCTAAAAATTGTGATGAATTTTGGTGATGAAATTTGGTGAAATTTGATTTTTGGCACCACTTAAATTTGGTGTTGAAAGTTGGAGCAAGTTTGGTTGATGATATTGATGTTTAACATCACTGTAAAGATTGGTGATGATTTTGCTGTTTACTTCTGACTTTAATTTTTGGGAAAAGTTTTTAAACTCTAAATGACATTAATTATTTTCGTTTTTTTGGGCACATTATTTTTAATAAGTGACTAACGTGTACACTTAATGAATTTTCGTTTTGTTCGACCTCTTATCTGAAGTTAATGAACGAAAAGATATCCGTATTCACATGGCCCGACAAAAGTGTTCGTTATTTGAAGCCGTTAATAATGTGTTGAAGAGATCGAGAAGGAAGTGGAAGTATATGAAAAAAACCCCAATATAAAATGTAAAATTACTTATTCGTCTATGTAATTTTTTATTAGGAAAATTTGCCAAGAATAATCCCAACTATCACCTGTTGGCCAGAAATAATCCCAACTATTAATTATTTTTAAATAATCCTAACTATTGATGAAGTTTTCTGAAAACAGTCTCATTTGTTTTTCAACCGGCTGTAGCAAGTTTGGTTAAATAATTTATTACGTTTTTTTAAAGTTTCCTTCATCAAATTAGGTAAAATTAACTTTACCTGCTACAGCTGATTGAAAACCAAATGGGACTGTTTTTAGCAAACGTTATAAATAGTTAGGATTATTAAAAAATAATCAATAGTTGGGATTATTTCTGGCCAATGGGTGATAGTTGGGATTATTCTTGGCAAATTTTCCTTTTTTATTATGTAGTTTAATTATGTAATTTATGTAACTCTATTTATGAAATTTATGTATTTTTAGTTGCGTAAAAGGAACACTATGACATTTTCCCTCTAAGTTTAAAACTATCCAAATTGGAGGGAATAATTAGGGAATTAATTAAAAAAATTAGTACTACCCACTCTATCACATGGGAACACTATTCAATGGGTCTCTCCAATTCCTTAATATTTGTGACAAATCCAAATGGGACAACACAAGTGAATTAGAGGGAGTAACATTTTATTAACTTCATTCTGAAATTGTGAAATATAACCATATTTAGGAAGAAATTGATCAGTTTAATGCAACAATTAATCACTTATAAGTTAAAATTGAAATTTTTATTTTAATTGATATGTCTAAGTACTACTTTAAATGAAATTGATATCTTTAAGGTTAAAATTGATATCTTTAAAGACTAAATTGAAAAATGTCCGGATCTCGTCTTAGAATAGGACAATCTCGTCCAGTTTTTTGTAAAAAATAAATTAAAAAAAAGACAAGACCGGGTTC
>JAAKBH010001279.1:0-30351 GCA_019776075.1 Amaranthus palmeri
AGGATATTACAGTAATTTACATTTGGATGAGACCACCACCTATTCCTACTCCACTTTGGCTTTTACTATTTATGCACGTGTCTTGTGGGAACATCTCCTAATTCCCAACTTACCAAAACCCATTCCAAATCTTATGACTTAATAGTGTGTTTGGTTGGTGGTTTTTTTTATTTTTTTAAATGATTTATCATGTAAAATTTTATTAATAGTTATATGACATTTTTATGGTAATGAAATTTTAATTATAAAGATTTTGTTATTTACAAATTTATATTATAACCTTTCCCAATGGTAATGTATTATAATGAAAAATTATGTACAAAATAAGATAATTGAAGTTTTTTTAAAAGAAGTTGAACAAGCATAATCATCAAGTAGAAATAGATTTTTAAACTAAAATTGTATTAATTTTCATTTTTATTATCATCATGTAATACCACCTATTAAACGAGCCGTAAGCATAACACAAATTTATTTTGAGTATTTAGAAGTATTTACTTGTAGTAGTAAGAGTAATACTCCAATTAAAAATGATGAAAAACAGGTTGGACTTGTACTAGGAGTATCTGTATATTCCGACAAGTTTTTTTCTTACTCCTAAGTTTTTTAAACTCTAGTTAACCAAATCATAAATACTCCGATAATATCTATTATGCATTTAAATATATTTGTAGTAATTTTACGATAGATAAAAAAAATCAGTTTTAAGAACAAAAATTCCTAATTAATAACCGTAATTTGTAAATCACCACAAAAAAGACAAAAAGAATAATATTAAAATAAACAAAATTTAAAAAGATAAATTAAAATAAACAAAATTTAAAAAGATAAATTAAAATAACAAAACACTCACCCTATTACATCCTGCCACATTAAGGTGATTTATGAACCTCACAAATAATCGTTATTTACTAAAACCTTCTCTTTTAACACTAATAATGAAAAGAGTAAGAAGGTGTTCTCTTCAACTTATTTTTTTGACTTATTACTTATTCTTATTGGAATCAGATCAGATCAGACCAGATCAGATCAGATCAGATCAGATCAGAACTATTCAGATCAGATCAGAAAGTTTCAGATCAGACCAGATCAGACCAGACCAGATCAGATCAGATCAGACCAGATCAGATCAGACCAGATCAGATCAGATCAGATCAGACCATACCATTATTATTATTATTATTATTATTATTTTATTTTTTTGAAAATATTATTATTATTATTATTATTATTATTATTATTATTATTATTATTATTATTGTTACTTATTACTTATTATTATAACTAATATTAATCAATTAATTACTTAATTAATAAATTAATTAATGAATAAATATATAAATAATAATTTTAATAATATAAATAACGTAATAATATTATTATCTTAATTTATTTATTAATTAACAATATTTTTTAATAAATTAATTAATTTTTTTTGTTCTCCTAAAAAGGTAATAATATTAACATGTTAATGGCATTATTATTAATTAATTAGATAATAATAATATAAATGACTATTTAATAATTATAATAATGTTAATGGCATTATTATTAATTTATTTTTTAATTAATTAAATAAATAATATTAGTATTTATTAATTAAATTCTTAATTAGATACTAATAGTAATAATATTAATAATAATAATAATAATAATAATAATAATAATAATAATAATAATAATAATAATAATAATAATAATAATAATAATAATAATAATAATAATAATAACAATAATAATAATAATAATAATAATAATAATAATAATAATAATAATAATAATAATAATAAAGTAATAATAATAAGAATAATGATAATAATATAAAAATAAAAATAATGAAAATAATAATAAGAATAATGATAATATAATAATAATAATAATAATAATAATAATAATAATAATAATAATAATAATAATAATAATAATAATAATAATAATAATAATAATAATAATAATAATAATAATAATAATAACTTTATGAAATCAAATCAGATCAGATCAGATCAGACCAGATCAGACCAGATCAGACCAGACCAGATCAGACCAGACCAGACCAGATCAGATCAGATCAGATCAGACCAGAAAGATTCAGATCAGATCAGACTGAATCAGACCAGATCAGACCAGATCAGATCAGATCAGATCAGACCTTAGTAAATTCAGACCTTATTCAATCAGATCAGACGAAGAGAACAGGCCCTAAGTCTTAGTAAATAACAGTTATTTGTAAGGTTGATAAATCACCTTTATGTGGTAGTGTATGATAGGGTAAGAGATTTGTTAATTTTAGTTTATCTTTTATGATTTTATTTATTTTAATATTATTTTTTTGTCTTTTTGTAGTAATTTATAAATCACGGTTATTGATAAGGAATTTTTGTAATGAAAGTGCCACCTTAACCAGTGTTATATAGGCTCCAGCTCAGGTTTGTACTGTACTTTTACAGCTACAAGCTACAGTTAACACGCACACAGTAATATACCGTACCATTTCAACAGTAATACTTAATTAAAATAAGGAGTATTCAAAAAAAAAAAAAAAAAAAAACTGGAAAAAGCGGCAGTACAATATTTTTATTTTCCAATATTATTTAAAAAAAAATAATGAGTGAGGCTAAGCCAGCTTGGGTGGCCCACCACCATCTTTCTCTTTCTTTCTTTCTTGTTTCCTGTTTGGCCTCATCTAATCTTATACAACTATTCATTCTTTCCCTCATTTTTCTTCTTCTTCTTCTTCTCCTTCTCCTTCTCCTTCATCATCCTCCATTAATCACAGACAGTCTTCAGATCTCTTTTACTTTCTTTTAGATCCATCTTCATCCCTTTTCTCTCTTCCCGATTTCTTGTTTTTAATCCTTCACTATCAACTAACTTTTCTGTTCCTTTTTCTATAATCCAACTATTTTTGTTTGTTGCTGTAGTTTGTAGAATTATTTGATTTTGTACCTGAAATTTGGGTACCGGTGAATCTGTTGAATCTATGATTTCTAGCGTTTGTTCTTCTTTAGCTCTTTTCTATAAGGTCAGCTCTCTTTCACCCCTTTATTATTTTTATTTTCTATGGGATTTGACATTTGAGTTTCCTGGTGTAAAATTTCTATGTAGAATTATGCATATGGGACTCCCTTGTTTATATGTTTATTAGATTAGATGTGTCTTTATTTGCGTGACCTAATTTATATGGATCTTACAATATTTTTTTTGGGTAATTTTAAACTGAAAGTAAGGAACAAGATGTACAAATACAATACCTAATTTTTGTTATTGTTATTGTTACTCACTAATCATTATTTTATCATCTGGTTTCAACCGAAGTCATTCATGGTTGGTTGTAATTTTTCAGAATCTTATCGGGAAGTTGAAGTAATAACAGGCCATTCATTAGATAGGAACATTTAAGAAAAGGGTAGTTTGGAAATGGAAGAGGTGGGAACACAAGTGGCTTCCCCCTTATTTATACATCAGAATATCGGAGGCCGCTTTTGCGACGTTTCTTTGATTGGTACTAAGCGTAGTCTTTGTTATAATACTACGAGTAATCATCAACAGCAGCATCAAATCCATCATTCCAGTCATGGCTGGAAGCTTAAGGATTGGGAATGGGATAGTACCCGATTTGTAGCCAGACCTAGACCTGTTGAACCTGATGTGCTTTGTTTGGGTACTCGGAATCAAGCCCCTTCTAATTGTAATGAAGCTGTGAATCCTATGTTATCCACCCCCCTTCCCTCGAAAAGCAGCAACCGTCTTGATGATGACAAACCGGCTGGCAGTATTCTTCGGTTACAGCTAGGTGGCTGTGGGATTGGAGACAGTGATGGTGCAGGAACTACTATCACAAAAACAAACATGGGAAATGCTCAGAACTCAAGCTCAAAAGAGGATCCTGTTTCGTCTTCAAGGCCTAACAAGAAGGTTCGCTCTGGTTCTCCAGGTAGTGGTGGTAATTATCCCATGTGTCAGGTGGATAATTGTAGAGAAGATCTTTCTAAATCCAAGGATTATCACAGACGGCACAAGGTTTGCGAGTTTCACAGCAAGGCCACCAAAGCACTTGTTAGCAAGCAGATGCAAAGATTCTGCCAACAATGTAGCAGGTCCGTACCCTCTTCTTTGCTTCCCTTTTGTTTTGCTTTTTATTGCGCAAATTGTCTATTGGTGAAATCAAATCAATATAAATTTTACTTAGTTTTTAACTAGACTGTCTGAACATTAGTAATAGATAGGAATGAAGGGAGGAGGAATATGTGTGGGTGACCATAAAAACGTAGTTGTAGACTAGTACTTAATCGGACCAAAAATGTGTAGTCTTTATTGTGATGATCTCCCATGTTGATTTTTTGGGACGTGGAGATCTGGAAGCAGGAATGTGTTAATACGTATGTATTCTTGACTTGTTCTGTTTTTAGGTTCCATCCACTTTCAGAATTTGATGAAGGTAAAAGAAGTTGTCGAAGAAGGCTTGCTGGACATAATAAAAGAAGAAGGAAAACTCAGGCGGAGGACACTGCATCACCTGCTGTTCAAACAACAGACAACAATAAGCCTGGCTATGGAAATTTGGATATTGTCAACTTGTTGACAGTTTTAGCGCGTGGACAAGGTAAGACATGTTACGATTCTCTTCTAAGATGGTGACATTTCTCATTTCCGCTGAAATAGAAGATTAATTTGTAGGCTTCTGTATTTGTAGGGAATGCCGAGCTGAATGTTCCAACTTGCCCATCGTTACCTGATAAAAACCAGCTTATTCAAATACTTAGCAAGATAAATTCATTGCCTCTGCCAGCGGACATTGCAACAAACCCTCTTCTTTCATCATTTTCAGCTAGAAATGGGTTTGAGCAAGGTTCTTTTGATCCAAGCAATATGGATGTCAATACATCTTCAAGATCAACAACTGATCTCCTTGCCGTCCTTTCATCTACTTTGCCAGGATCTAGTCCTGAAACACTTGCATTCTTTTCCAATATGAATAATTCTGCTAGTTCTATGGACAAAAATATGTCAACTATTGGGGACAAAGATGACGCACATAAGAAACCGACTGTAGAGTTGCAGCCATTAGGAGGAGAAAAAAGCAGTTCAAGCTATCAATCTCCAACCGATGACTCAGATAGCCAAGTTCAAGATACTCGATTGAACCTACCTCTGCAGCTGTTTAGTTCATCGCCAGGAGAGGATAGCTCACCAAATTTGGCTTCTTCGAGAAAGTATTTCTCATCTGACAGCAGCAATCCTACTGAGGAGAGGTCCCACTCATCAACTGCTCCTGTCACCAGAAAATTGTTTCCTTTGGAAACCACCTCAGAGAGTGCTAGGCCTGTCAGAATGTCCTTTGATGAGGAGGCTGTTGTAAATATTGAACAGAGCCAGACTGAGAACTCTGCTACTAGGATGACACTGGAGCTTTTCAGCATGGGAAAAAAGACTGTCTCAAATGCATTGCTAAACTTGCCACCACAAGCAGGGTACACTTCTTCGTCTGGTTCTGATCATTCTCCGCCCAGTTTTAACTCAGATCCTCAGGTATTATCAAGTCGAATCTTGTCTCTTGAAGTGTCTAGTTTCCTCAATTATTTCACCTGACATCTCTGTTTTGTTTTTTTCTTAAAATTATCAGAAGGATCGCACTGGCCGAATCATTTTCAAATTGTTTGACAAGGATCCCAGTCATTTTCCTGGAGCATTGCGTACGCAGGTAGGATCTTGATTTTATGTGTATTAATACATTGATCTCTTTGTCATCTTGATTTTTCAATCATATCTAACATTGCCGATTGGTGTACTAAATCCTCTCAGATCTACAATTGGCTTTCTAACAGTCCTTCTGAGATGGAGAGTTACATAAGACCTGGTTGTGTGGTTCTCTCAATATATCTGTCTATGACATCTGCTTCCTGGGAACAAGTGAGTTCTCTGTTGTACTACCGTGAGATGACATTTCTGATGGAAGTTTGAATGACCATTTGCTGGGTTTTTATGATTTTAGATGGAAGAGAACTTTCTCCAACAAGTTGAAGCCTTGTTACAGTCTTCTGATGTTGATTTCTGGAGAAGTGGGAGGTTTTCAGTGAACATTGGAAGGCAGCTAGCTATTCACAAGGATGGTAAGTTTTAATTTTAGGATCATTACACTTTGTCATTATCCAAAAGCTAAAATTCTGACTGAGTAATGGACTAAAATCTCCTAATATTTTACAGGAAGGATACGGATTTGTAAACCATGGAGCACTGTCACTTCTCCAGAGCTGTTTATGGTTTCACCCCTGGCTGTTGTGAATGGAGAAAACACAACTCTTGTGCTTAGAGGCATGAACCTGACCTCTCCTGGCACCAAGTAAGTGTTGCATTTGCTGTTCTCTTTATGCCTCAGCGATTCATTAGTTTACACTTTGTTTCAGATTAGCAAATAAAAAAACGATTAGATAATGCAGTTTGAAGAAGTATACTTTCTTCGAGCTCCTTTATTCTATTATATGACGAATTTCAAACTTATATGTGATATTTGTAGGATACATTGCACATACACTGGTAGCTACTCTTCAACTGAAGTTTTGCAATTTTCTGATCAAGGATTTACGTACGACGAGATAAAATTAAATGAATTCAAAGTGTATGCTGCACCTTCTGCTCTAGGCCGTTGTTTTATTGAGGTATGAGTGACTTGATGCTCTCTTTTCAGTCTAAGTTTTTAATGTCTTGCAACTGAATTCAAAAAAATCTGATGTTTCCTAAACCATCACAACAGGTAGAAAATGGTGTGAGAGGCAATTGCTTTCCTGTAATCATTGCAGACGTTGAAATTTGCCAGGAGCTGAGGCTCCTTGAGCGTGAGTTTTATGAAGCAAAAGTCTCTGATGTTGTTACTGATGGTCAGACTCCATATGTGGCAAGTCCGCATTCACATGATGAAGTTCTACACTTTTTAAATGAGCTTGGCTGGCTTTTCCAGAGGCAATTATGTCCTGAAATTGCTGTTCATGATTATATGCTTCATCGTTTTCAGTATCTCTTGACTTTTTCCACCGAAAGAAATTATTGTGCTCTGGTGAAAAGACTTCTGGATATGTTTATCGAATCCGAGTCTAGAATGGATGGGTTATCAACAGAATGCATGGAAGCACTTGCCAATATGCGCCTCTTGCACAGAGCAGTGAAGGGGAGATCAACGAAGATGGTTGACTTGCTCATTCATTACTCTGCACCCTGTGGTAGTATTACATCAAAAAAATACATTTTCCCTCCAAATCATCGTGGACCTGGGGGCATTACTCCTCTGCATTTGGCTGCCTGTACATCAGACTCGTATGAAATTGTGGATGTTCTGACTGGTGATCCCATGCAGGTAAATTGATCAATTACTGCTTCCAGAGCAGGCGGCAGCCTTTTGTCTTTTGAGGTATTTGTTTACATCCTTTTGGGATTTTGAAATCTGATTCGTATTTTGTGATGTGTTTTTGGCGTAGATTGGACTTCATAGCTGGAGGTTCCTTCTGGATGATAACGGGCAGTCTCCATATTCTTATGCTGTGATGAGAAATGATCATGCATTGAACAACATAGTGGGTCAAAAGCTTGCTGACAAAACAAAAAGTCAAGTCTCCATAAACATTGGCAATGAGATTGTTGAATCCGCTGTACCAGCAGAGGTGAGACAAAGATCTAGCCTCCAGTTGAACACAAAGCAAAACTCTTGTTCCAAGTGCGTGATGATGAGATATAGTAGAATGCATGGCTCCCACGGTTTTCTTCATCGTCCATTCATTCACTCAATGCTGACTATTGCAGCAGTATGCGTTTGTGTCTGCCTGTTCTTTAAAAGTTTGCATGTTAATTCAGTTTCATTCATGTGGGAACATGTGGATTTCGGGGCTATGTAGTCTGTCGAATGTTTGAGTGAGTATCATAACACTAGAAGGTGGGTAGTTTGTGAGCTAGATGCAACAAACCTTCATTTTTGAGGAACATCATATTTTAGAGCGGTATACCAGCTTTGAAAAGCTGCTTAAAAACTGCAGCAGGAATCTTTTGAGGGGAAAAGTACGTGCAGCGGCAGTGGGATGCTGATTACAGAAGCAAATGTATCAGCGCGTGTATGGCTTTGCTTTGATGTGAGGCTTTAGCAATAACCGATGAAGGGATACAAAAATGCTGGCATTGTTTTTGATGTCGACCTCAAGAATCATGAACTGTGTTAATCCTGTTTTCTTGATGACATACTGCTCGTCCAGCGCAACGATCTACTTATAGAACAAATATTTTGAAGCATATTTGTCATGAAAATTCATGACAGATAGAAGTGCGTCGATTGGGGAACACTCCAATTTCTTCTGGCTGCTTCCTGTGATCTCTAGTATGTATTATTGATTTATTTGCTTTTGTCATCAAAATCACAGACAGAGTAGCATTTTGTCTATAGGTGAAAATTGTAAGTGTAAAGGAAATGTGTAGGATGATTAGCTAATTTGTTGTATCTTTCTGAATATTAGGATACCTGTGGAAGTTATATGTTCTGTATACATTAAGTATTTATCGACACATTTAAACAGTCTGTCAAAACTGATCCAATCCTAAGATGGAAATTGATATTGTTTCTGACTAGAAAATAGATAGTACTAGATTTTAAGCAAAGCCTTTTGACTTGTAAAATACTTGCTATATTTTGTTTTTGGCACTATTCATCGTTTAATCTATGACTAAATTACAAGGTTGTTTTAACTAACCAACTATACTTGCATCGTTTAATCTAGACTCTAAATTGAAGGCACATAAAGACCTTTGATATGAAGAAGCACATTCACAGCTTCAAGCACAGATTACAATTCTACAAGCCCTTTATGAAGTCTTCATTAATATACTAATGTTAACATCCCTCTTGAACCAGGGATTAATAATACCTAGTTTGTGTAGAAGAGGTTTAAAACATATAGAAGGAAGAATTTTTGTAAAAACATCTACTAATTGATTCCTTGTAGTACCTAATCTCTTGTAACGTGACAATCAATATCTATGTGTTTAGTTCTCTCATGAAAATTGGATTTTTTCCAATGAATATAGCTAATTGATTATCACAAAACAATGTAATTGGTTTGCTTATTTAAACATCTAGTTCTTGAAGTAATCTAACGAGCCAAGTTATTTTAGAAGTTGCACTTGCATAGCTTTATATTCTGAATTTGAGCTTGACTTAGAGACAATTTGTTGCTTTTTGCTTTTCCAACAGATGAGAGAATTTCCAAACATCTTAACATAACCAGTAATGGATTTCCTTGTATCAACACAAGATCCCCAACCTGAATCAAAATATGCTTAAAGGATTAATTTGTCTTGACCTTGTAATTTAATTCCTTGGCCACAAGTAGAAAACACATAGTTAAGAGTGTGTAACAAAGCTTGCCAATGATACTCCTTGGTTTCCGCATAGTTGACTAAGACTTTGTGTGGTATAGCCTAGATCAGGCCAGGTGTTAGTAAAAAAATTTAGTTTGCCAACCAAACTTCTATAAATGGTAGGATCATCAAGAAGAATCCCTTCTTCTGCAGATAGTTTAGTATTTAGAGGTAAAGGAGTAACAACTTGTTTAAACACTTTCACTTTACTAGCTGCCAAAAGTTCTTTAGTAATCTTTAATTGAGTAAGAATAATTCCATCATCTTAGTAACTTATTTATATACCTAGGATGTAGTGTAATTCTCCTAGGTCCTTAATAGTGAAAGTCTTATCAAGATGTGTTTTTAAGAATTGAATTTCTTCATTATCATCACCAGTGATGATGATATCATCAATATAGATAGCACATATAGTAATTCTTTGAAGTTTTTTCTTTATGAACTGGGAATAATCTTTGGCTGATTATACCCTAAATATTTCAACTCATCTAACAACTTAATATGCCACTGTTTAGAGGCTTGTTTAAGCCCTTAAAGAGGTTTTTTTTAGAAGCCAAACATGGTTGGACTTGCATGGCAATCCTTCAGGAACCTTCATGTACACTTCTTCATGTAAATCCCTGTGTAAGAAGCATTATTAACGTCAAGTTGATGGACTATCCATTTAAAACTTGCTAGAATAGCTAAAACACACCTAACGGTGGACGTTTTGACAACTAGGGAGAATGTTTCTTCAAAATCTATCCCATGTTGCTGATTATAGCCTTTGGCAATTAAACGAGCTTTAAATCTTTCTAGGCTTGCATTGGCCTTTAGTTTGACTTTATATACCCATTTACTCCCAATGGCTTACTTCCCTTTAATTAGATCTGTAACAACCCGACTTACCGTTGACTGAGCAAGACAGGTCATCACGGGGTTTACTAACCCAAAGAAGTCAAATCTCAAGTCATTGACAATGCTAACCACATGTTATCTAGCCCAAAGCATTCAAAACCAGATCATAACTCGCGGAACCTCACAAAATCTAAAACATAACTAAACAACTAATCTTAAGTTCAAACATCTAAACCAAAGTCCAACTTATTCATACAACGAACCATAAAGCCCAATACGATTAACGTAGTCAAAACCACTACACATCTACAGCAGCCCAACACAGACACTACGATTACTGTACAACTCAAATCTAAAGTATCTTCGTGGTATACTCTAATCACCTCTGCTTCCCCATCGTTCCCGTCCGGTTTCGATCTGTAAACAATCTTAAAAATATGGAAACAACAAAGGGTCAGATTCACTAGTGGAAAAAAAGCTATTGGTTGCTACACATTTGTTGCGGTTTCAATTAAACGCAGCATATAATAGAAGAAAAATAAGGCGAAAAAAAAATAGATTATAGGCTGCGGTTTTCTATACAATCGCAGCCAATAAGAAAAAAAATACTTTACTTTACTCAAAGGCTGCGGTTTTTTATTTGCCCGCAGCCAATAATGAAACAAAATTTTTTTTTATTCCAACCCTAATCCCTTCTTTTAAAACCCTCTGCCTTTCATATCTCTTCCGCCGTTTTGTGGGTATTCTATTGCAGAACGATTTGTGGGTTCTTCAAAGAAACAAACACAATTCTATTACAGTGGTATTCTATTGACCACTGTCCAGATAAATTGCATTCAATTTATTGTTTGTGGGTATTCTTTCCAAATAATGCTATTTTCTCCTTTCTCGCTATTCTTTCCAAACAATTCTATTATAGTGGTATTCAAAGAAACACAATTTATTGACCACTTTCTCCTTTCCAAATAATGCTATTTTCGTTCTTAATTATTTGTGGGTATTCTTTTGTGGGTTCTTCAATTTATTGTTTTATTTGAAAGATTAAATCTAAAGCTCTCCTCTTTAAACACCAAGAAAGAAAATTGCATCCAGGTTGGTCTTTTTTGTTTTTCTTTGTTTGTTGAATTTCGTTTCTTTGTTTAAACACAAATTCTCTTGGTGTTTAATTTATTTAATTCTCTTAGTGTTTCTCAATTTGTTTTTTTTTATAAATCGTTCATTTGGGTTTGTTGTTTTTGTTCACTCAGATCTAAATTGAGGAAGCAAACTCAAATATGTTCATTTGGAATTGGAGTTAGAGGGGCTCAGTGGATGCTTTCATTATTCAATAACACTATCAATTCGTTTTTTTTAATTCGTTCATTTGGAATTGAAGTTAGAAATTCAGTACATATAATTCACTCAGATCTGTACAATTCGTTTTTTTTTATAGATGTTTTCTTGTAAGATTGTAAGATTTGTAAATTTTTTTTATAGATGTTTATTGTAAGATTGTAAGATCTTTATTAGGAGATCTATATATTTTGATTGTTCATTTGTTATTAATAGATCTATATATTTTTTGAGGATTGAATGTTGGGTTTATTAATTTGTTCTTGATTTCTGGGTTGGATTTCTTTGTTCTTCGTTTTTGTTGCAAATGGGGATTAAACGAAATGAAAAAAAAAACATACTCAAAGGCTGCGGTTCCTTCAAATGACCGCAGCCAATAATACTCTTTTTTTTTTGTTTTGAAAATGGCCTGCGGTTTTAATGACCGCAGCCAATAATATTTTCTCATTTGCTGCTACTCCAAATGCTGCGGGTCAAAACCGCAGCCTATAACGGGGAAAAAACCGCAGCAAATAACGTTTTTTCCCCTAGTGATTGAACTGAATGGGAAGTAACAATCCAAAACAACAAAACATTGTAATTCAAAACATCGGTTTAAAAGCAACATCTTTTCCCTAGATCTATGTGCGCACAGGGAGTCAAGTTGAGAGGAACATCCATAGCTCTAAGCTATGTCTCTCTCAGGTGAGGCGAGTCAATAATTGAATGACAATTCACCTTAAAATAGGGAGTAAGGAAGGTTTTTCCTCTACTCCGTCAATGACCAACTTGTGAGCCCGATCCATTGACCATATCAATATCATCATAATCATTCATAACTAATTCATCATCAATAATCATCAGTTCGAAACCATTTGATAAAGAAAAATTTTCAAAGCAGTAGCCTGGCCAAGCCCTTTAAGGGACTGCTACTACTCACCGACAATGTCGCTTCAAGAGTCAAGACCAATTTTACAGCAGCTGACTAAAAGGGCTCGTCACGTAGTCGTATCCTGAAGTATGACAGTAAATATAATCACCAAAGTGTGTCCGATGCTACTAAACTAACAAATAACTTATTACATCTCCACCTATATATGTAGATTAAACCAAGATTATATTCTAACCATTTCTAATCATTAAAGGGTTGCGCAAGCTCTAACTCAAACTCCCAATATGTCATCAAAATATTATTACCATACTGTAGGCTAGTTTATATTCCTTAAAAGATTGCTCATCTCCCTAATTCTCTTCAAATTTCCAATTAACCACATATATTTCATATAAACCCAAAATTCGTAAATCCTCCAAAGGATCTTATAACCCCTTCAAGAATGTCAAACTAAACCAAGTGTTAAGAACAATAAATATTATTATATCTCCCAAATCACAATTCTTGATTTCTACAAAAATCTTCTAATTTATTCAAGAACCTCGGATTATTCATTACTAAAACATCATAATCCCAAAATTTCCAATAACAATCTATTTAGTATTTCAATATTCATCAGGGGCGGATCCATGCTAAGTCAATGCTGTCAATTGACAGCATTTGACTTATATAGATGCTCAAATTCTATTATATATTGATGTTGATTGTGTCTCAGTTGGTAAGAATTTTGATAATTGACAGCACATACCTGAGTTCAAATCCTAATAAAAGCAAATTTTAAGAATTTTTTTTTCCTAAGACCCATCCCAATTAATTCCCTAACCCGACACCTTACCAGTTACGCTCACCATTTCGAAAACCCATCCCAAATCCAGCCCACAGGCCACACTGCCACAGCCATCAGCCGGTAACCGGGACCTTGTTCTCCTTCACTCCGGCAACCGAAAACTCGCCACCACAGTGTAGGTACCGTCGTGCAGGCGTGAGCGTGCAGCAGCCAACATTCTTTCTCTGCCGTGACTCATGAGTACCCTCACCTGCTCTCCATTATTTCTCATTTTTTTCCTTTTATTTCCTATTTTCTTTGGTTCTTTCTTTTGAGTTAATTTGTTATTAGAATTTGATTTTTTATTTATGGTTTATGTTGATTGTTAAATATTGTTTAATGTTTTTTTGCCTTTGTTCATTCATGAATCAATGAATCAATGATTTACTTTTAGGGTTAATAAATTTAGTGTTCATTTCTATTTTCTAGTAATTGTGAGTTTCATTTCATATTTCTTAGAATAATGTGTTGTTTTCAGAATATGTAAACTCGACGCAGTCAATTACCGTAATTAACATGTTGATGTATTTTTTTCTTAATTTTATCGTTATCGACAGCATTTAAGTTTTTTCTAGATCCGCCCCTGATATTCATTACTAATCTTATTTTTGACCAAATATACAAAGACAAGAGTAAAATGCGAAAACTTGGAATAATAAGATAGTCTTCTTGATTAGTGATTCTTTGATGATAAAGAACTAAAAGAATGAAATCTAAACATATTGTAGAGGCAAAGAATATAGATGTGTAAAGATATCAAGTAATCTGCCAAAAGAATGAAGGATTTAACATTTTCAGCCCTAACCCCTAATTTACCCAAAAACACACAAAATGCTTGAACAAGATTAGATCATACTAAACGAAAAATAGTGGGGGTGAAGACTCGAATCTGACTGTGTTTCCTCCCAAGAAAACGACATGAACAGGCTGTTGAAAGAGGCTGCTACCGCGGCTGTTTTGGGAAGAAACCACCGAGAAAAAATGGTGGTCCTCAAGCACACGAACTCAGGAAGATCGAACATTTTGTTTGAAGAATTTCAGCCTAGATTTTCCATTTTCAGGGAAAATAGCGTGAGAAAAGTACGAAGAAGATGTATGACTATGGTTTACTGGTAATTCTTTCAAAGGGGAGGGAGAAGAAAGATATTAGGGTTAGTATTTGGGTTTTCACGAAAAGGAAGGGAAAATGAGTTATTATTATTATTATTATTATTATTATTATTATTATTATTATTATTATTATTATTATTATTATTATTATTATTAATCCCCAAATAAATTTCTCGAATGTTACAAGATCAACTATTTCCCAAGTGTCATTTTTTGCTAAAGCATCTAGCTCTTTATTCATGGCATTTATCCATTCTTTGGTTTGAGAGGCTTCTTTGTATGTGCTAGGTTCTTTGTATTGATTATGAAGAGATACAATTTTTTTGTGGGAGCTTGACAAATCTTTATATTTGACAAAATTGCACCAAGACTGGTTTTTGTGTAAACAAACATATTCTTGTAAATACTTTGGTTTATGTGTTTTCCTCATTGTGATCTTCTTGAAAGTTGTGGGGAGGATCTCTCTTGACCCTTTTTAGTTACTTTGTCCATGGTTGTTTTTAATGTGTTTTTCTCATAGTTGTTTTGCCAGGACAATAAAGGGGGAAACCAATGTCCAAGTAGAATACTTGAACCATAACCAAAGCAATATAACATAAGTCTTAATTGTCTAAATTCCATTATGTCTAAAAAAAACTGCAATTTGTTATGCTGATATTAAAAATACCTTCTCCAAAGTTGGGCATCACAGAATATGTTGAGAATGTGAAGACATTGCACATAAGGTTAATTCAGCTTTCAAAACAGTGAAAGAAATTCCATCATGCAACATGTATAACTTTTTTTAGCACATGTTGCAAAGCCAATATGTAATCTTATTATTCTTTTGGATTGTTTCTACTTTGTGTTTGATTTTGTTAAGACTAACTTTTTTGTTTGTAAGTTAATATAAGTGAGATACTGTTTGAAGAAGAAAATTATGTCAAATCTCTAGAGCAAGATAAACCTGCTATCTAACAGTTATAAACTAGAAAAGTTACAAAAAAAATCTAGAATTGAAATAAGTTGCCTTCTAATAGACTGAAAAAGTAGCGTACATAGCGGTTGCTCAAACATACATCCATTATGATTCAATTGATTGAGATTATTATTATGAAATTTACATCATTAAACAATCAATTGATTTACATGAATATTAGAGCATTTACATTTTACATTTTACATTTGATTTTTTTTTATTTCTTAAAAAAGCTATCTATGCTTTATGGCAGAATCTATAAAGCTTATAAAACATCGTTGCTTTTGCTCAATCACATGTTGCATACCTAGTTGAGACTGCTAGCTATTATTATCTTTTAGTGCTTTGTAGCTACAATAGTTTTTAGGGACGTTTTTGCCTATTGTTTTGATTAGTTCTTGGAATGGTTTTGGTGGTAACAATATACCTTAACTTGATTAACCTAAAAAAGCGCAATAGTAGCCTTGATAACAAAGGCCGCCAAGCTAGCAGCCTTGCAACAAGCCAAGCAACTCTTCGACAATGGTTGTTCAATAGGACCCGCGGATCTGAGTCTGGATCTGGATCCTGTTCTTGAAAACAGATCTGGATTCGGGACCACCTAGACCCGGTTCAGATCCGATCTGTTGCCATTACTAGTTATTCCCATCTTTAAAACATTTAAAGAAATATACTTCTACCGTCCCTTAAAGACGTTTCCATTTGTCATTTTGGGTGCTCTATGTGTTGTTCCAGCAAAGAATCTTTGTATTTATATCACAAATTTTGAACCAAAAAACCTTATTCATCCTCATTTTAATGTTTTTATAATGCTTATGATTCCCACATATCTTCTACTAACTTTAATTTAACATTTTTCTATTTTCTCTGGCCCCACATGTTTCCAACTAACTTTATAAAAATATTTTTTTTTATTATTGTGGTACTCATATTTATTCCACGATTTTTTAAATATTTATTTAAATGTTTATGATTCTCACTTTTTCCATCAAATTTATTATTCAATTAAATAATATGTTCACTGTCTAAAATATTCTATTTTTCTTAATTCCCCTGATTATTTCTTGTGGAAACTTCATTATGATTTTTATTCAATGCACTTATTTTATCTTTAATATCTCTAATTGTACATAATTAAAAATTATGGTAAGTTGATATGAATAATCCTTGCATTGAGACGAATTAAACAAAATCTCACTGGACCATGTTTTGATTTATAGATTAATAAAAAGATAGAAATTAAGAGTAAGAGATAAATAGTATCCAAAAAGCAAATAAAACATTACTATTGAATTGAAGGTAATATGTTCTATTTTCTTGTAATGCAAAGTAAGAAATTACTTCCTCTGTTCCATATAATACTTGCTACATTTTTTTGTGCACTATTAATCGTTTAAATTTATTTTATATATTGCGGCTAATATGTAAGTAATAATATAGTCAAGTGGGATATTGTTTGAATCGTCTAATCACATACTTTCATAATACAAGCTTTTTATAATTTTTAAATGTGTATAATTTGACATATAAATGAACAAAATAGTATATTAAATTGTGTAAAAAAGTTAAATATAGCAAGTATTATGGAACGGAAAGGTATTTCACTATGAATCCTCAACAGCCCCTACGTCAATTTACATTAAGTGCCATGTCATCAAAAAGGAGCGTTGTAATTGGTGGAATGATGCAAACACCCTCTTCCAGATTTCATATAACGCGGTGCACGTCTTGTATCATCCATTAATCCAATCAAGTAAATATCAACCGTTGATTAATTCAATCTAACCAATCAATAACAGCGGCGCATCTTATTCCCTATCTCTTGATCGCACAGTATCAAACCCTTTTTAGAACCGCGTCCTTCTCCTTCTAAACGAAGGAAATCGTGGTTGATTTTTCAAATTATATAATATAGTATTCAATTTTTCAAATCAATAGTATAAATAAATTCCCCAATCAATAGTATAAATAAATTCCCCAATTTCTTGTATAAGAATCCTCTCTTCTTCTTCATGATAATTCCTTTCTATGAACAATTTTTTTCCTTCTTTTTTTCCTATTTTGTAAATTATTTTTTTATATTTCTTTGATTTTTTTATATTATCTAGGTTTAGATTACTAATTTTTGGTGAAATTTTGTGTTTTAATGGAGGTTGAAGGCTTGAATGAATATGGATGGGAACATATATTTCATGATCTCGAAATCCCTCGAAATGGGTTTGAAGATGTATTTACAGAAGCTTCTTCATTACCTGCAACAGAGGCAATTGATTCGTGGATTGAGGAATTACTAGTGAAGGATGATGGTGAACAAACTTCCGCACCCAACGATTGTTTTACATGGTCTGATTTACTAGTTGATTCCCCAAATGAGAATTTTCAGGTGTCCGATGAACAACCTCCTACTGAGGTTAAGAGTTCACCAAATGCATCGGAGTCGGAGGGTAATTTAGTCGATGCTACTAGAAATCCAATTGATTATGATTATAAAAGTAATGATAATGGAGACGATAATACTCGAAATTTTAAATCGAATGGTGAGAATGATAAGTCTGGGGATGATGTTTTGGAAGGCAATGGTATTGATTCTGATGCTGATCCCCTCTCTAAGAAACGTAAAAGGTAGCTCCATCTACTTTTACCTATGCTTCATATCTTACTTTTTATTTCGAAGTTAAAATTGATTTGCTGTTTTTTCAGACAATCCTATTTTGATGTAGTTTTTGTTTTTCTGAATTTTTGTACTTTGTTATTAATGTATATTATAGAGAATATAAGTTGTATATATTGATTGTGTGTTTATACAGAAGATTACAATGCTATTTATATACAAGCTTTGCAATGTAAGAAAGGAAAGGTAAATAAATACAAGCTGAAATTATGGAAAGCAATATTATACAGTGCATGATCATTGGCATTATTATAGGAATTGATATGATTGATTATGATCCCATAATCATAGGCACATTCATAGGAATGACAAAGATATTATTCTGTATTACGCCCCCGCAAAACGGACGGCCATGATGATAGTCCGATTTTGGAAACCAGATTGTTGAACGTGAGCCTTGGTAGAGGTTTGGTGAGGGCATCCGCAAGTTGATCGGTAGTGGAAATATATGATACTCGCAGCTTATTGCTTTGGACATTCTCCCGTACAAAGTGATAATCAAGGGCGAGGTGTTTCATTTTAGAGTGAAATACTGGATTCGCACTAACATATGTTGCGCCAACATTGTCACAATAAATAACCGGTGTAGCTGAAGTAGTGATACCAATTTCCTTGAACAGATTTTGAACCCATAATAATTCAGCGGTGGCACTTGCTACGGCTCTGTATTCTGCCTCGGTAGATGATCGAGCCCTAGTGCGTTGCTTGCGAGAGGACCAGCATATAGCGTTCTTCCCTAGATAGACAATGTACGCAGTGGTGGAAATGTAATCATCGACATCACGTGCCCAATCTGCATCAGAGAAAGCATGGAGAGAGAGTGGAGAATCCTTATGAAGTAATAGACCCATATGTGAGGTACCATGTAAATAGCGAAGGAGACGACGAAGAGCCTGCATATGCGTTGTAGTGGGACGTTGCATATACTGAGCAAGTTTGTTAACTGTATATGCAATGTCAGGTCTAGTGAGGCCGAGATATTGAAGGCTGCCAATAAGCCTCCTATATTCTGTTGGGTTAGGTAGTCTACTGCCGTCATGCATGGTTAGGTGAGGGGTGGTGGAAATTGGAGTAGGCATTGGTTTGGCTTCATCCATGTTTGCACGACTAAGAATATCATTTATATACTTTGTTTGGCTAAGGAAGAGACCTTTTGGGTGAGGAGAAACCTCAACACCAAGGAAGAATGATAGAGCACCGAGATCTTTTAAAGAGAAGCGATTTGCTAGTTGTTTGATGAAGGTGTCTAGGAGGGAGGGAGTATTGCTAGTAACAATAATATCATCTACATACACTAGAAGATATATAGTGTTACCATTTTTGTGAAGAGTGAAGAGAGAAGAGTCAGATATAGTATTTGTGAAACCTAAGGACAGAAGATGTTGCCGTAGTTCTTTATACCAAGCACGGGGAGCTTGTTTGAGACCGTAGAAGGCTTTCTTGAGTTTACAGACATGGTTGGGGTACATAGGATCACAGTAACCTGGAGGTTGGATGGTGTAGACATCGTCGGTGAGGGTCCCTTGAAGAAAGGCATTATTGATATCAAGTTGACGGAGTGGCCATCCTTGACTAACAGCAATGGAAAGTATAATGCGCACTGTTGCTGGCTTGACAACCGGGCTAAAGGTTTTGCCGTAGTCTATGCCCGGTTGTTGGTTAAAGCCACGAGCTACATACCGTGCTTTGTATTGAGTGATGCTTCCATCCTTTCCTCTTTTAGTTCGGAAAATCCACTTACAACTAACCACATTTTGTGAAGGAGAGTGTGGGACAAGTTCCCATGTATTATTAGCCTTGAGGGCACCCATTTCGGCATCCATTGCCTTTCGCCATACGGGACTTTTTAAAGCTTGTGTAATGGTTTTGGGTAAAGAAATTTCAGATAGCTCGGTATGAAGGTTGAGTTTTTGAATGGGTTTGCGAATGCCTCGTTGAAGACGAGTAATCATTTGTGGTGATGTAGGACAATTTTGTGGAGAGTATGAAGTTGCATCAGTAGTATGAGATATGGTGGGGTTTGATGTGGGTGATTGAGTTATGGAGTTTGGTGATGAGGAGGACGAAGGTGCGGGCGTGAGATTTGGTGAGGGATTGGGAGTGGTATTGTGAGTAGAATTTTGAGTGGAATTTTGAGTAGTATTTGTGGTAGTTTGAGTAGTTTGATTTTCAAGGGGGTTAGTGTGTAGTATAGGGAGTGATATAGGAGCCCATTCCTCTACAATTTGATGTAGGGATGATTGATTCTTGAAGTGTGTAGAAAAAGGGTATGTATTTTCCACAAAGTGTACATGGCGAGAGGTGTAGACTTTGTGTGTGGATAAGTCAAGGCAATAGTACGCACTTTGAGTAGGTGAATAGCCAATGAACACACAAGGTTTGGATTTTGGGTCTAGTTTGTGAGAAGTGTAAGGTTTAAGCCATGGGTAACATAAACATCCAAAGCTTTTTAATTTGGTGTAGTTTGGTTTGAGGCCAAATAATTTGTGAAAAGGGGAGTCATTATTTAGAGTAGGTGTTGGAAGGCGGTTTATAAGATAGACGGCCGTAAAGCAAGCATTTGTCCAATATTTGAGAGGCATTTTTGCATGATCAAGTAGTGTTAGGAAGGTTTCCACAATATGTCGGTGGCGACGTTCGGAATATCCATTATGTTGAGGAGTGTGTGGAGGAGTAGTGAGGTGAGAAATGCCATTAATTGATAAGTATTTGCGAAGAGACTCGTATTCTCCTCCATTATCCGAATATAGAGTTTTAAGAGGGAGTTGGAAATATTTTTCAACAAGGGCTTTATAACGGACAAAAATATTATAAGTATCCGATTTTTGTTTTAGGTGATATAACCAAATGTATTTAGTGTAGTGATCAACAAAGATAATGTAGTATTTGAAACCATCATGGGAGTAAATTGGGGAGGTCCATAAATCTGTGTAAACATATTCAAGTGGAGCATGAGAGACAATAGTGGATAAAGAAAAAGGTAGTCGATGACTTTTATTGCAAGCACAAGAATTACAATCTAGAGTAGAGATATTGGGAACATTTAAATTATTTTGTGAGATAATATGTCTAAAAACATTCCTAGAAGGATGTCCAAGACGATGATGCCAATCTAAAGAAGATGATTTTGTGCTTGTATATAGTTGAGGAGAAACGGTAGAAATTTCATATATCCCCGCATTGGATTTCCCTTGGAATAGAGACGCCCCCGTTTTGAGATCCTTAACACAAAAAAAATTTTGTGAGAAATTAATGGAGACATTATTATCAAGGCATAATTGAGAGAGAGATATGATATTTTTAGTTATTGTTGGGACAACAAGAACATTATTTAAGACAATGGAGTTAGAGAATTTGATAGAGCCAATATGAGAGATAGAGAGGCCCGTACCATCACCTACAAGGAGCTCCTCGGTGCCGTCATATGGAGCATGGAGAGAAAGGTTAGCAATGTCATTAGTGACATGGTGAGAGGTGCCACTGTCAAGAATCCATGGTAAAGAGGAAGAGGCATTGGTAGAGGGCATGGTGACGACATTTGCTTGCGGTTTGGAGGAGCGAGAGGGGAATGAAAAATTTGTTGAAGGGGGTTTTGCATTTGGGAATAGGCGTGTAAAATCAGGGCATTTGGAGAGGACATGCCCTTGAACGCGACACCATTGACACTTTCCTAAGAAAGGTCGAGATTGCCGATTAAAGGTGGTGGTAGGAGTGGGAAGGAGACCTTGGGAGGAAGGGCGAAAAGGGGTGTTGGTGTTTCGGTGTGATGGCCGTGTTGTGGCAGCAAAGGCGGTGGCAGGGAGGGTTGTGTTTGTGCTATTTTGGAGTAAGGATAGTTCTTTGTTGATAAGTTTTTCATGTAACTCTTCAAAAGAGATAGGAGTATCTCTTGCATTTACAGACTCTATGATAGAAGAGTATGAGTCATCTAGACCGGCTAAGACACGGTCAATAAGATCCTCGTGTTCCACATTTTTTCCTAGGGCAGCAAGTTGATCTGCACAAGCCTTGATAGCTTGCATGAATTCGGTTATTGATCGACCTTCTTTGGTAATACGCTGAAGTTGGTCTTTTAGTTGCTTAATGTGACCACGGCTGGGAGTAGCGTATGTTTTAGCAAGAATATCCCAAAGTTGCTTGGATGTTTGGGCTTGAGAGACAAGGGGCATTAAATCGGTGGAGAGAGTGCCAATTAGAGCACCACAAATAAGTTTGTCTTGACGTGTCCAGAAGGACAGCTCAGAGTTGGGAATTTCAGTAGCTTCAGTAATGGAGGTAGGAGAAGGATAGGAGCCATCAACAAATTTGAATAAGTCATGGCCAATTAGGAATAGCCTCTATTTGCATTTTCCATGAGAGATAGTTTGTGGAGGTAAGTTTGATAGCATTGGGTATGTGGACAAAGGTAAAGGGCTTGGTGGAATCAGTAGTGTTGGGAATTTGATAGGAGGAAGCTGCCATTGATTGTAAATTGATGTGGAGAAGGAGAAGGATCGGTTAGGCTGATACCATATAGAGAATATAAGTTGTATATATTGATTGTGTGTTTATACAGAAGATTACAATGCTATTTATATACAAGCTTTGCAATGTAAGAAAGGAAAGGTAAATAAATACAAGCTGAAATTATGGAAAGCAATATTATACAGTGCATGATCATTGGCATTATTATAGGAATTGATATGATTGATTATGATCCCATAATCATAGGCACATTCATAGGAATGACAAAGATATTATTCTGTAATATATATGACTATGATTCCCCTGATTAAATTGAGAAAAAACAATACTAGTATCTTCTGTGTGTTTTTGTTAATTTTTTGCACGGTGCTTTATTTAGCTGTTTGAATTATTCGATTTTGTGCTTGTGGTTGGCTAATTTTACATGATTTTGTTTCCTGATGAAAGGTGTTCAAAGTATTGTACCTATATTCGAGTGGAATCCACATGGTACTTGTGTAGAGTAACCATGAATTGATAAGAAATCATCACATAAATAATGTGAAAGATTTGTAATGTATGAAGGTGCAGGTCATTCTGGATGGTCTGCCGTGGTCCAAATAGACCAGGATCATACTTAGTAGCATGTTGGTTAAAGGTCAATGTTTAACTGCATTTGTGATTGTTGTTGATGTATGAAAGACTTGTTAATTAATAGCATCTTTTGAGCTTGATGAACAAAACAAAAAGATCATTTGTAATGTGAGATAATTTTTCCTACAGGCAGTTGAGAAATAGAGATGCTGCAATGAAATCAAGGGAGAGGAAGAAGATATATGTGAAAGATTTGGAGATGAAGAGCCGCTATATGGAAGCGGAATGTCGAAGATTAGGAAGGTTACTTCAGTGTTGTTACGCTGAGAATCAGATGCTGCGCATTTCCTTGAGCAATGCATATGGTGCTTCCTTGACCAAACCGGAGTCTGCCGTGCTCTTGTTGGGTATGAATCTAACTCATCTTGTCTTTATCTTTTTGTTTATATATTTTTTTTTTAACATTTGTTGTTACCTCTCCTCGGATTTCCTCCGTCTCTTCGTGAGCGCTGATTTTTACAATTGGATCATCTTTACTTATTATTTGGTTAAACATGCTCTGGCTAACGATTGGGGTAGTGTGTTTTTATTATCCATATGCTGTTCTAAGTGCCCAAAATTGAACTTGAGCTTGTATTGTGTTTCAGAAGGCACAATTATGTCTTTTTTGTTTTTGCTGAATACTCATGTTTTTGTTAATTGTAGCTGTTTGATCATTGAAAATATTCATACATACATAATGGTTAAATGGAGTTAACTTTTTGTCCACCCATGGATCTGAGCCTTTTCTTTTTCATTCAAATAGAACTTCCCCTGAATCAGGAGTCAAGGGTGTCTATTTTCTATCCTGATTGGATTTTTCGTCGTTACTTGGTTTACTACTTGCCCATTGGCGGACTTACGCTAGGGGAATTTTATAAAAAATTTGAAGGTTAGACTTCTCGCGTGTTCTGTTCTTCACTCTCAGAGAGAATATTTTGTAAAAAGGGAAAACAAAGATTGAATCTTGAAAAAGCTATCTAGTCTATATTGATGTTGATTGCCAATTCCTGATTCCGATTTACCCCTAATTTTTAGTTTTTTTTTTAAGAAAATCAATATATATGCATTTGGAACTATTTATCTGGACTTATATGTATATGAATAGCTTTTGAATTTTTCATGGATTACCCGCTATTTGTAAAAAGGACTAAAACCCTAAAAGCTGCACCCACACCCATGAGGCATGAGCTACCCCTTGTTTGCTTTCCTTGCCATTGCTGCACACCACTGCCATCTCTCTGTAGTCGCGATGTCACTCGTGACTTTGCGTGCTCTACTTCCCTCTCAGTTGCGACATTAAATATTTTGTGTGTATTGAGGTTGGGTGTTGTCACAAAAGACACAAAAACAGTTTGGTATGACTAAGTGGCGCCATTCTCACTGCTTTTCTTTCGATTTAATCAAGGTGGTTAATTTGTTTGTGTTGGTAATTGTGGTGATTTTTTTTTTGGTTTGTTTTAATTTAGAGTGATGATTAGGAAGTTATTGAAAACTTGGAGGAACATGCTAACGTTTATCATTTTTTTTTTATTTTCATGTCCTCATGTGTGTTTTTTTTTTTTTTTTTGAATTAGTTTTATTTGAGATTAGTTGAAATTTCATTGGACAATTTTCTTTTTATTGTTGTTATTTTCTATGAGCTTCTTTGTATAGGTTGAGTTTCTATCTATCTAAGATTCGTGTATATCTACTTTTTTGCAGCTTAATCAAATTTATTACATAGAAGGAATTTTAGGTTGTTTGAGATTGGTTAAAAAAACTATCAAATAGAGTCTCTTGGAAAACTAATTTTTTTCTTGACTTCTATAAGACATTTTTTCCGCAAAAATTAATCTTTTGGATTGCCATTAATTGAGGTGAAATTGACATTAATTGACCTTTTATATTCTTTGGTCTTAGCTTGAAATTATCGACTTGTACGTGTCACGTTGAGGAATTAAAAAATTATTTATTCATTTTACAATTGAAACTCAACTGAAAATCTTGCAAAAATTCTTTCATATGTTGGTGCCCCGAGGTAGTTTGAATCCTGGATCCTCCCATGTACTTGCCATTTTGGTTGTAATAAAATGTATTTGATGCTTACTAGTTGGTAGTATGTGAGGGTCATTAAAATAGGGGTCATTATGTTTACGGTGTCCCTTGTTGCTAAAGAGGTCAGTATTGTGTGGTCATTATGCTTTCAGTTAGGAAGTATGGTGGTCTTCAGTTCACTTATACTTGTGTAGTATTCTCACTGACCTTTGAATGTTTGGTTGACAGAATCCCTGCTGTTGGTTTCCCTGGTTTGGTTAATGGTGAACATGTGCCTGCTCTGTCAATCCAAAGTTCAAGTTCCACACGAAAGCGAGGAGACAAAAAAACAAAAACAGGAAAACGCAGCACAAAACAGAAGGGGGGCAACGGTCACTGATGTTTCGGTGATCCTTTGTTTCACGAGGAGTAAGAGATGCAGAGGTTCAAGGATAAAAATGAAATACAACTTTAAACTTGATACAGCTGTTGTGTAATCTCTTTAGTCTAAAGCCCCTGCAGATGGTTTCAAATTCCAATTTGCAGCCCCAGCCTCAGCCTCTGCCTCATTCTAGAGAACCCAGCTTAGAGTTTGATAACATTAACATCCTTTGGTTGTATTTTCCAATTTCCCGCCACTCCTTTTATATTATTATGTGTTCACTCTTTATTTGTGAAAACTCTGGGAAGTTTTATCCTGGAATGACATGTGAAATTCCCCTTGTTTCTATGTTCACTGATGGACTATTTTCCGTTTTACGGCCCGTTTGGTATATGATATTAAATGTTGGTGGTAATGGTAATAAAATTAAGTAACAAAAATTTTGGTTGTTTTGATGCTTTTAATGGTAATGGATGGTCATAACAGTAATATTATTCATGGTGTGCGTATTTCCCGGAATACCCCGTCTATTTCCCATCTATTTTTCGCAGATGACAGTATTGTGTTTGCTCGTGCCAATGACCGCGAAGCTGAAGCGGTTTTGGGTACTTTGAAGGAATATGAGACCATTTCAGGTCAAATGGTAAACCTTGATAAATGCGAAGTCTCTTTCAGCAACTGTCTCTCGCATGATATTCGGCGTCGGGTGAGTAGTATATTGGGGTTCAAGGAAGTCCTGAGTCACGACAAGTACTTGGGATTACCTACTTTGTTTAAGAAATCGAAGAAAATTTCTTTTACTGGCATCAAAGATCGTATCTGGAAGAAACTTCAGGGTTGGAAGGAGAAGTTGCTTTCGAAGGCGGGTAAGGAAATTCTCATTAAGGCTGTTGCCCAATCAATCCCTACGTACGCTATGAGTTGCTTTCGACTGCCGGCTTTCTTTTGCGATGATGTTGACAGGATTATTAGAAATTTCTGGTGGGGAACTTCAAGCTCTAAAAGGGGGATACCGTGGAAAGCGTGGAAAGTTCTGTGTAGGCCAAAGTGTGAAGGGGGCTTGGGTTTTCGTGATTTGAAACCTTTTAACAGTTCTCTTCTAGCAAAACAGTACTGGAGACTTCACTGCTACCCCAATTCCCTGCTGGCTCGTTCATTAAAGGCGAGATACTTTCCCTCTTCGTCAATTTGGGACTCCACAGTGGGTTTCAATCAGAGTTACGCATGGAGAAGCATATGGAGCTCTCGTTCCACTCTCGATTTAGGTGTGTGATGGCGAGTGGGAGATGGAAAATCAATTAAGATGTGGAAGGAAGCATGGGTTGGTCGAAATGGTTCAGGAAAGCTTATTACCCCAGTAAGGATTTTGGATGAAAATGCTACTGTTGATGCTCTTCTAGATGATGATAATCATACTTAGCGCACTGATGTAATTTCGGAGGTGTTGTTCCCTATTGACTTGGAACGCATTCGACAGATTCCTATTAGCACAAGTGGGTCTCCGGATATGAGGGTATGGGCTGCAAATGAAGATGGTGTTTTTCGGGTCAGAGAGGCTTATTCGCTTACTCTTAGAGCCCAATCTGAAGCTTCAAGTTCTGCTGGGTATGATGATATATGGAAAGCTGTGTGGGGTCTCAATATTCAACCAAAAGCAAAGATATTTCTTTGGAGAGCCATTTGGGATATTCTTCCCCATGGTTCGAATCTTAGGAAGAAAGGGATTGAAAATGTTGGCAATTGCTCTAGATGTGGCGGTTCTAAAACAAACATGCATGTTCTGAGGGACTGTGATTGGTCTAGGAAAGTTTGGTTGAAGATGATGTTGCCTACTGATATTCCTCATCAAGGGTCTATTAGGGACTGGTTTGGGTTGTTATTGGATCAGAGAAACCATAAAGAAGTGGAGATGTTTGGGGTTTGTGCTTGGCAGATTTGGTGCGCGAGAAACAACCTATGCTTTGAAAAGATCAATATCACTCCTGAACACTGCCATAAACGAGCTTCTGATATGCTTGTGGAGTTCCAAAAGGCAAACTGCTCCCATCCCAGAGATATTGTGCGTCGTGATTATGTTCGATTGTGCCCTCCTGATGCTGGTTTTGTTAAAGTAAATGTTGACGCATCGGTGAACAGTAAGGAAGATAGATTAGGAGTGGGTATGGCTGTCAGAAACAATGATGGGGAAATCCTTCTTTCAGGCTCAATGACGATGTGGCCATTTATTTCAGTAGAGCGAGCTGAACTAGAAGCTTTCCAATGGGCTCTGAAGATAATCAAGCAACATCAATGGCGGAATATCATTGTAGAAGGTGATGCGCAAAACGTAGTTAAAGCTCTCAATGGTTCCATCGTCCATGGGTATCATAACCAGGTTCTTGTGGAGAATATTCGTAATGAAGCTCGTGGTGGCATTCAGCAGATTTCTTTCAATTTCTGTTTCCGTGAGGCTCATAATGTAGCTCATCGTTTAGCTAAGTGGGCTTCGGCTAATGTTTGTTCTAATGTTTGGAATGATGGTGGTTCTTCCTGGATCATGGACATTGTATTTTCTGATTTAGCCAATTAATGATAAGCCTCAAGTTGATCCTAAAAAAATGGTAATGGATGGTAATAAAATAAGGTAATGAAATTACAAAAAAGTGACAGTTTGTTACCATCAAATAGAGTTGTTCATGGGCGGGCTATTCGCTAAGTCCGGCCTGCCCGGCTCAAAAAACGAACGGGAATGGACAGCGTTTTTTAAAAATAATTAAAGTTTGGACGGGTAATACCCGCCCCCCAAGATAAATGGGCGCGTAGCGACACTAAAAAAATACGTGCGGGTATACCCGTCCACCTGCCTAGTTTAATATATTAATTTATTAATAATTAATTATATTAAGTAATGCTAATTAGTAATCTAAATTCTTGTGTTTGAAATTTGGACTTTGGTCTTTGGGCCCAAATTTATTAGTAGTAGTATTTAAGACTGAACACCGGTCCAAATCGGACCGGACCGGAACCGGATGGACCGGAATTTAAAAATTCGAGGACCGGAGACTGGACTTGTTTCATCCGGTCCGGTCCCGGTCCGACCCTGGAAAATTCCGGTCCGGTCCAGGTTGGGACCGGTTGGACCGGCTATAAAATATTGTTTTAAATTTTAAGATATTTATTATATTAAAATGGAAAATTTGCCAAGAATAATCCCAACTATCATCCGTTGGCCAGAAATAATCCCAACTGTTGATTATTTTTTAATAATCCTAACTATTGATGAAGTTTGTTGAAAACAGTCTCATTCGATACTTAACCGGCTGTAGTTGGGATTGTTTTCAGCAACTTCATCAATAGTTAGGATTATTGAAAAATAATCAATAATTGGGATTATTTTTGCAAATGGGTGATAGTTGGGATTATTCTTGGCAAATTTTTCTATTAAAATTCAAAATAAATCATTATATAGTCGATAAAATACTAGTTTGCTTTTTTCCTAATAACTTCGATGTCAAAAGTCTATTAATAATAATAGTTATAAACTTATAATTGAAAATTTAACATAGTGTATAATTTTGAATTCTGTTCAATGCAACGTGTCTTTCCTGGTCATTGAATCTAATTGCAAATTAGTGGTGTCCAAGGTTAAAAAAAATCTGACTGTTCCTAAATGAGATAATTTCATCTCCATGGCTTAAGGCTTGATAAAAAGAATAAGTACCGTCGAAGGCTTGAGATAATTTCTGAGTTGAAGGCTTGATAAAAAGAATGAGTACTGTTACTAAATGAGATAATTTAACACAGTCACTTAAATGAGTTGAAGGCTTGAGATAATTTTATGAGTTGAAGGCTTGATAAAAAGCTAGGTAAATTTTAAAATCTAATCAAAAATTTCTGAAAAACCCATATAATCTCATTCCAAAAATGAATAAATCAATCATAAATTCATACAAATTTTTGAAAAAATGAATACTGTGGACCCGTCGTCCGTCTGGAGAAGGACTTGAAGTGGGAAGGAGGAGAAGTCTGCCGTCGACTCGTGAGCAGTCTGTCGGACTGGAAGAGGGAAGGAGTACCGTCGTGGAGTCGTGGCGTCGTCCTGTCCGTTTGGAGAGGTAGGATGGATTGGAGAAGAAGGGAATGGAGGAGACGCCGCAGCAGGTGAGAGATCTCACTTTGAAGTTTGAATGAAAAATAAACCCTAGAAATTAAGTTGGGTATTTATATGTCAGAAACTTTTCGGTCCTAACCGGGTCGACCCTGAATTTTCCGGGTTTAGACAAGACCGGAACCGAAACCCGGAATTGAAAATTTTATAGGACCGGAGACCGGACCTGATGCTTCCAGTTCCGGTCCGGATTCATCCGGGTCCGGTCTGGACCGCCGGTCCGGTCTAGATTTGCACAGCCCTAGTAGTATTATCTATATAAAGGAAATTCCTAACTAAGTGCCTAGAGTACTTCATTATTTTGCTTGAGCCATCCACCATGCTTCTCATTTCTCAAAGCAAGATTGAAAATTTGAAATATTGTTTGAAATTTTAGACACTGTATTGTATTTTGTATTTTAATTATTATCAAAACTTAATTTTATATTTTGTATTATATTTTTGATATTTATGTAAGAAATTAATATCTGCCTACCCGCGGGTCCCGCCCGCTTAAAAATGGGCGGGTAGCGACAATAAAATAAGCGCCACAAACGCGGGCGAGCATTTAACCGCGGGTAGATTTTGTAGCAAATACCCCGGTCCGCTCCCCGCCCAAGCCCACCCATGAACACCTCTACCATCAAACAACATGGTATTAAGTTGTAATGGTAATACTGTATTAATGCAGGATTGAATAAACATTCGTTATAGCTTTTCTCTCACTAACGAGTCTCTTTCACTTGCGATTCA
>JAAKBH010001280.1:0-30242 GCA_019776075.1 Amaranthus palmeri
CCAAAGGATTATTTAGTTTGTTGCCAATTATAGTTCTGCTCCACTTTACTCCTTTCCTGACAATCCCATTGACTCACAACTTTCTCTCCCCACCCTTTTTACCACTTTTCCTTGTCCCCACTGAAATTGCAAACACTAAACACAAAACATCAACTGCAAACCAAAGGTGTACAAGGCTACAAGCTGATTGTATTATTATCGTTTCTAGAAAGTCATAGGAATATTTATTGGGACAAAAGGCAAAATGACTGACGGAATTACCCAACTAAAAACTAACACTACCGTTACCATCTTGCCAACTGTAGTTGCCATTTCTATTTGGATTATTCTGTCTGAACTCATTTCGACTTGTAGCATAAATTGAGTATCAACGATGGCTTAAGTTCAAACTCAATAAATAGTTTTTCCATGAAGTTGTTGAATACCCAAGTATAATAGTGTAATGTAGATACATTTGAAAATTACTCATTTGCCAATTGTATCTAAACTTCACATTTCAATTTATTGTATTTACATATGGAATCTTTCTATATTCCCCCCTTCTCCTCGTTGCTTATTGGGGCAGCCGATGTTTATAGAGATAAATTTAGCAGAAAAGAACATTAATGACAAACTCGAAATGCGTAAAAGTCAAGAGTTGTGAATAAAACGAAAAAAAAAATTCAGGCTTCAAAAACCAATAAAAGAAAAATGGCACAAATCTACCTAACAGACAGAAGTATCCTCTTGAAATGATAACCAAACTTCTTCTTCTTGCGCAGCAAGTTAACTTGTTCTTCGCATTTTAGAAGGATGTCATTCATGCTAATCCCGGACTCCTTCAGCAAAACCTACACAATGTAAAACTTGTCGATTACTGCACAAAGAGCACACAGGAATTCATTTCATACTCCGTAGCTACACACCGCATTGAGATGGATATGACCAACAAGTCCCATGTCTACTTCACAACTTTCAGGTTCAAATTTTGGCCGTTTGTACCTGTATGGAGCATGAAGCAGGCTATTAATCATAATTCAAAATACGTTAAAGCAGAAAAATCAACCACACATGAGATGGTACAGCAGGTCAGCATCTGCTATGATCAGTTATAAATTGCTTGAAACGAAATAGGATCATGTTGGTAAGATTTCTGGATAGAACTAGCACTCAACCACATTGGACATAAAGACTCATATTCTTAGCAAAGCCAATGCGACAAAATAATATATATCATGCAACTGTATATAGAACAAGTGGAGATAATGACCTTAGTAGATTGATAAAGAATAAACCATTTGTAATATAGGCCAATATTCTTATGATAAATTGATTGGATACGTATGTCCAACTAACATCTATTTCCATAAATCATGCTTCTATGCAAGATTTGTCAAGCATAAACTATAATTTAAGTATTAGGGGCACACAAGACAAAAATACACATTTCATAGGATAGTAGCAGAAAATAAGTCATACAGTTTGAGGAAACAAAGACGTCGTCTAAAATTGCGAGTGTTGAAGATGTGAAAACTTGCCTGGCGAAAAATAATCAAATAATAGAGAACACAATCAACCCGTAAGAATGGTGCTTCCTCCATTAAAGACAAATTGCATACATATTACGAATTTGGTTATGCTAATATCTAATACAGTAGTGTTCTCTACTACAATAGAAAAACATTAAATTTCAGCAACACAAATTTTATACTGCAGTACTACATAAAAGTCATGGCATATTAATAACAATAATGTAAATTATCAAACAGGCATACTAACAACACTAAATAGAGTCCGTATCCTACAAAACAAAAAACTACTCGATAGAAAGCTCAAACTGCAGCATCTCTGAGGCTAACCTTTTTCAGATGATTCTTAACAAGGCAAGAAGCATTTTCTTGACAATACTTCCTACCACAACAACAATCATTCAGATATAATATGACACGACGATCATTCAAATCGTTCTTGAAACTAGTTCGGCAGAACAATATTTCCTGGTACATGTGACATAAACAACCGGATAAGAAACAAGTATTGACATAGAAATTCACCAATCACCACGTAAATTTTATGACATAAACAGCTAAAGTAATAAATTTGCAGGGAAGGAATCAGAGAACACCTTCATCATATCCCAAGAAGAGTTACTATTGGGTGAGGAATCAAGAACAGCTTTATAAGCAGGATTTGACATAGCAGTGGCTGCCAAAACTCCTACAGGCTCACCTGCAGGAAACAAAATCTCAGATGCCATCCCTCCAACCCCGTACTCAAACTGAATGACCGAATTACTACTGATGTTTCTGACAGTTCCATCATAGCATATGACGACATCTCTAAGATTGCCATCAAATTCTTGAATAAAGTTCCTGGCTCAGCTAAACCTTTCGACGAACGAACAATCACCTCTCTGGTAGCAATTGAGTGCACAATTTCTTCATACGGGTCCAATCCATGGAAAAAAACAACTTCTCACAAACCCAAACTCTTCTGAAGGATACGTATTTGCAAATGGATACTTTTGGTGAAAAAGAGACGCTACTTCTTCTACCAAGCTCTTAGAATAAAATTTCCTTCTATCTGAAAGTTGCAATCCCAAAAATCCAATTTGCTGCAAAACCTTATCAATAGCTGAATCACTCTTAGAATCAATTAGATTTCCAAGCGCTGAATACTTGAGAATGAAATTTGCAATTGGCACTTTGAGTGATCGAACATCACTTTCAAACTGTAGTTGTACTAATTCATTAAACGATGACCTTAGCTGATATAGTAGTGAAGAAAGATCCTGGATCTCCATTTGCATATTTTTCAGTTCAGAAATAGGGTAAAAAAAATCATGCAATCCAACACTAAAACCTTCGGCGAACAAATTTTCCATCAACAGAGGCTGCAGAGAGTCAAAAAGGTTCAAAGCATCTTTGGGGCTTTTGTTAAAGAACAACGATGTCAAAAGCTCACTAATAACTGATGCCATAATATCCCTATCCAAATCTAACTTCAAAATCTCACTACCACGTATCAAGAATCTATCTGCATGACATTCAAAGTCAGGCGGCAATGCAGTCTGCAAAACTTGCATAGCTGTCCATCGGGGGCCAGAGGAAGATGCTTTCAATAGTGCCGGAGATGGTAAAAGACTAGAGGCATGCATAGCCAACTGTTGAGCTGATGCTCTATCAAGAAAATACACCTTGAACATGGACTTTAAAGACAATAATGAATCAGTAGCCAGCTGCAAGTTGAGATTACCACTATGGGAGCTCAGCAACTGCTTCTCTACTGAAAACAGCTCCAAAACTTCAGCTCTCGCAGATAGAGACTGGGGATAAAATAAGTGAACACAATCCCCATCAAAATCCGCCGCCAATGGACCACACATAAGAGGATTAATTTTGACTACATGATCATCATGTATGTACACACGCAACGCTTGCAAAGAATGTTTGTGAGTAGTGGGAGGTCGGTTGATGAAAACTATATCCCCGTCCATGATCCTCCTATGAACAATTTGTCCTAGTCTAAGGAAGGTATGCCCCTTGGAACCCTCCCTCAAAGAATAGGTTGACAACCCATCCCTAAAAGTTAGGCACAAATTGTTATCAACTAAACTCTGCAAGTACTCAATATTGTGCACATTAACCCTCTCTTCAAACGTCATTTTATGGGCAATCTCACATGGTACCCCAACTTCATTCACAGGTCGATAGGCATCACCAGTGATGACAGAACGGGAAGAGAAACCAGACCCCTTACTTATGAACAATGTACGCATTTTCTCAACCCAAGCTTTTGAGGATGAATTGCTGCCTTCTTTGTTTACTCCATATCGGTTATCACCATCACGTGCAGCCTAAAATAAAAAGCAATGATATACATTAAAATGACTCAAGACATCACATCTACGTAACAGTCTAACTGGATAAAGCAAAATATGTACCTTGCCAGTGCCTCTGACTTGAAGATATTGTGAAACTGCCACTTGCAACTCATTGGCTTCAACTTCATGCGACTCAAAATTGGGTTCACCCGAACGCGAGCTCCTAATGACCTCAATTTGCCTGAGAACCTTCTTTAACATTGCTGAACAAAGATCCTGAATTGAACACAATGCAACTAATATAAGAAGAACCATGTATTCTAAGGTCAAATAGAAAACAACAATGTCAAAGCGTTAATCCCAACATATGGGGCCAGCTATTAAATACATAGAAATAAGAAAAATAGCGCACCGAGGACATAACACTGACACCATCCGATACGTCTGGAACAGATAAACAATTAGGAGGAACTGGTATATAGCTAAGAATGAATCCATCCTGCGGGATGTATCCTTTCTTGGCAAGCTTCTTTTTTGTGTCTTCGGGCAACTTTTTTAACATCACTAAGACCTGCTCAATGATAACAAAAAGATTAAATGATAGAAAACAATATAGATAGAGACAAAACAACTTAAATGCACAATCAGATGATGTGTATGCAAATGATATTTTAGGAACTTTTTTTAAAGAACTCTATTTTGATATCAGTAAAAAGCGATTTATACTTCATCCAGGTCTTTTTAACTCAACATTTCTCCCATAAGGCCATAAACATGAACATTTTGGGGGGAAAGGCTGCTAGCATAATGCAAACTGCAAAATATAGTTTCGGTCACGGTTGTTGGTCGGAAATTGGATTTTGTGGTCAACGCAAAGGACTTTGTAGTTGTATTGACTTATACTTCCTCATTTTATTTAGTTGCACCAAAACCCTTTTTTACAGTATTCATCATTCGATAGTGTTTTACATATAGCGGCCATCAAACGAGAAAAAAACAGTCATATGAGATCTTATATTATTCGTCTTGTCGGATACTTTCATAATATCAAATTTTTAGTTGAGTATAATTTTAGATATAAGCAACCCGACAAACGCATAGGACTACGTAAAAAGGTGTTTGGGTGCAAGTAAATAAGATAAAGGAAGCTTTTTGTTCGTGATGTGATACAATGATGCGGTAACAGATGACACTTGTGCCAGAATTTGAGGCTAGGGAGCAAAATGTAAAAAGATGCAAAATAAGATAGTAATACACAAAAGATAAAAAAAATAAAAAAAAAAAGGGTGTGACAATTTTGATTGTTACTCCCTCCGTTCCCTAATGAAGTTCCCAAAAGGAATGTTCACAGGAATTAAGAAAAATAAAATATTTTAGATAGTGGATATATTATTTAACTGTATAATAAATTTGATTGGATAAAAGTAGGGACCATAAGAATAAAAAAAAAATTTGAAAGTTTATGGAAAAATAAGGGACCACAACTAAAAAAATTTAGTTATATAAAATTAGTGGGAAACATGTAGGGACCATAAGGAATATTAAAATGTTAAATTGAAGTTAGTGGAAGATATTTGGGGTCCATAAGCATTATAAAAATATTAGAGTGTATGAATAAGGTTGTTTATGTCCAAAATTTGTGACATAAATAGAAAGATTCTTTATAAGAACAAATAAAACACCAAGAATGGCAAATGGGAACTTCTTTGAAAACCGGAGGGAGTAATAACTGAAAAGTCAATCAGCAAAACTAAAATCGCGTGAAATCAAAAGATCATAATAAAACTGAAATACACATGAAATGCAAAAGACTAGATTCATAAACACCAACGTTCAACAAAAGAAACTTCGAGATGATTCCGGTGCGCGTCTAAAGCCATAGTGCAAAAACAAGGCCACAAAGCATTGCATTGACCATATTGTACTGGTTTTCTAGAAAAAAAGAATCTGATATTTACCGCGTTATAAATGAGTAAAAAAAAAATCGTATTTCGGACCATATTATGGGATATCTCATGCTTCAAACCTATACTTAAGCGGTTATGATAACCGCATCATTCCCGTTACTACATGACCGTTTTGTTCATGCAATCGCAACCGTTAACCGCATTTTTTTGTACTTATGGCGTTGAACAGTGCCCTTTGGTCTTGAAATTTGAGGCCCATCTGATAAGTGTCCTCACCATTGATTTTCTTTTCATTTCTTTATTTCACTTCATTTCTTCAAGGTTTGTCTAGTTTTTTTTTTGGTTTTTTGGGATTTTGCAGCGCCTCACACCCAATGACTAGAACCTTCAACAAGTGCCTAGCTCTAGGAACCATTAGCACCCTAGGGTGCTTCATGCCATTTAAAACTAAGCTTGTTTCATAAAGTAAGATAATTCTACAGCTACATTCATTCACCTCCATATATAGTTTTACATCAAAAATAGGGAAACATACAAACCTCAGAAGGCAGAAGAGGTCTAACACAACCATCGCCATATCTGTAACCATATTTTTCCAAAAAGTTCCAACAGCCTTCTTGTGCTCTTGACCTGGATGGTATTCTCAACTCCAGGAAGAAAGCCCCATCGTTGTTCTTGCCTTCCTTAATGATTACATGGCAAGCTTCCTACCAAAATCAAAATAAAAAGACTCAAGCACTCTTAGGCAAAAGCTATAGACCCAGCAACTACATAGCCGTCAGCATTAACCCTAAATTTGAAACAAAGCCTTTCTTTTAATTGATCCTTGAGGTTTCAACTCAAAAACAACAAAGAAAAAAGTGCATCAGCTCTTGACCATATAAACAATATTTAATTTATAACAAAAATATGAAAGAAAAAGGCATAGCATAAAACTCAACCAAATGCAAAAAGTACCCCATCAACCAACTATTAACTCATTTTGAATCATCCATCTTACCAAATCCAAAGCTTATTTTTAAAAGGTCAGTGCCTTAAACTAATAAAAGATAGGTTAAACTTGATAGTAAATGAAAATTGAAAGGAAAATTCAAACGTATGATAATATAAAAAAAAACAACCCAGATTCAGAATATATGAAAACTGAACCAGAATCATCAAAAATCTGAAACATCACCTTCCAATTGAATGAAATTTTTTCTTGATTTAAATTACAACAAGAATCAAGTAATAAAATAACAAATGTAGAAAAATATAAGACATGTGAACACGTACATCGCAACACGCTGATAACAATTTCTCCATAACACCATTGCTCTTCACTGGGAACTGGTAAAAATTAAAAATAAAAGTGTTAAGTAAATGCTACAATTAGAAAAGCTTTAAAAAAAAACGTACAAAATTTCTCACTTTCCTGACTACAATTTATATTGATATACAAGATATATTTTACCTAATCCTGATTGTCTAGATGAATCACCATAGAGCTTGATCCATGGTTTCAAAATCATTGAAATGGGCATATACAAAATGTTCACCGCAAAACTTACATTAGTTCGCAGTAACACACTAAACAATAATCCAGAATTACATTTCCATGTTAGTATGATGTCACATCTAAAATAAATTTCAACTGAAAGCAGAAAAATCATGCATGGAAACTAATTCATGCCATCATTAAAAATATCTGTCACTTTTCTTAGTACATATTCTCACTTATATTATCCTTTCACCAATAAGATAACTACAATGCCTTAGTAAGTGTTTTAGACCTTAATTTCACCTAATTTAAAATGGAGGTATTGATATCAGTGAAAAATTGAATCACTAACAGAAAACATCTATTGTAAATGATAATCATAAGTCATAACAAAATAAGCCACCCTGATAATTAATTCAACATAGAGGAAAACCTCATAAGGATGGACAAAGCAACAAAATACAATATTGCAGATGGAGATCACAAGTGATAGATGATAGTTATGATGCACATCCCATTAACTTCATCTTCAGAAGTTTTAGCTTTCCAAAATAACTAAACAGAACATATTTTCTGGCAGTAAAAATTCCAACAGGAAATCAAGGGTGTTAGACAGTCGCGTAGAAGTACATACCAACTACATAATACAACAAATACAAGTACCTAAGCAATAATCCCAAATTGCATAACATTTCTTCCATTTGCATACCTTATTAGACTTCATTTTTAAGCATTTCAGACATACTAGGCTCAATATCCGTTTTAACTCACTGACATGAGACGGATGGTAGATAGGTATCGGCAACTCAATGTAGCCAAAATGACCTGAAAAGAAAGCACAAGTGAATACCCCATTCTCTTCTCAAAAATAACAAACAATTTATGTAGAGACAAATAAAGAATAATACAAAACAGAAACCAAGGAGTGTCAACCATACAGATAGGAGGAATACAATCAAATCATCACATGTCCTTCAACATTTATAGAAAAAAACAAAGAAATTATGAATGCAAGCCCACACTATTCTAAACACGGTGAGATCTATGTGATTTTGCAACTCATACGACAACATGAAAATATTTAAGAAGAGAGCATTCTAAAACTACTCTAGACGATCAAAGAAGGAACTTTCTCTATAACTACTAGCAAAGTAATCATCCATACAAAAGTTCAGATGGGCTCACACAAATTGGCGCATAAGCATAAATACACAAGTACATCAGCAAATCCGAGATGAGATTTAAGAACTCCATGTACAAAAGGTGAATCAAGGACAAATAAGAAGCTCCATCATGACTTCCTACAGAAACCTATCAATGAAGTTATAAGATACCAGAAATTCCTATACCATAACTTAGATGTAAACAAAATAACTGTTGGTGTGGATGAGATAAAGAAAGGTACGAGATGAAAGGAGGTAACGTGTTAAGTGTTACCATTCCCTAAAATAGATGTAACGAAATAGATGAAACATTCAAAAATGAAAAATGTGGCAAAATAAGTGGGACGAATGCAATATAGCAAAACAAACTACAATCTGATCAGGAAGCCTTATTCTAAGCCATAATTCAATGTTAACTATGCACACTAGCCAAACAATGACAATTGCATTACTTTACTCCTTTGTATACGTTCCTTTGCTCCACTCAGTGATTTTCTTGCACAATTTGAAGGGAGGGGAAAGACTGGCAGGGATGGAGGAGTATATCAAGTTTTTAATCCAGCAAAACTTTGCTATAACTCGAAAACATTTTCTCCTTTTTCTAATCATATCAAAGTCATTGAAGAATAGTTGAATACTATATTCCCCTCTTGTTCAGAAACAATGTAATCAACCATCAACATACCTTCACACTTTCCTGGTTCTGCAGTCCCACAAGACTCACATTTACCCATTTCCAAAGGCAGGCCAAGAAAGGGATTTGCCAATTGGCTAGCATGGCTAATTGGACAATCACTGATCGATGATGTTCGCTGCAAAGATAAAGGGAAAATGTAAACTTCAATATTCAGATGATTTTTCAACAGAATCATAAATTCAGGCTGCAATATATCATTCTTGCACAAATATCACCTAGAAATTGTGCTCAGCTTTTACATCCAGACACTCTGTTCAAGTCTCTTTTATTCAGGTTTGAGTAATTTGCCAAGTAACATTTCTAAGGGTTCATAACACATGTTGTCAACATCCACATATAAGTTGATATCTATTACCAATGCCATTTAGTGGCTAGCACCTAGGCTCTCACTTAGGCAGGGTCATAAGTTGCTAGATCAATGATCAAAAAAGAGTATTCTGAAATTGTAAATGCTATGGATTCCTGATTGCGAGCTATGTCCTATGAGATCAACACAACCATAGTTACATTACAATCCAAAAACTTTATAACGGACAGATGAGATGCATTGTAACAATACAAAGAAATTGATCGTCACCTGTTGATCATACAGAATTTTTGAGGGAAATCAACCCAGGAAAATTTAAAACCCGGATTATGATAGGATGACATTGATTAACTGCTGTCAGCAATTTATATAAACAAAGATGACTCAGTGAACTGAAACTATCAACCATGTTAGACCAGATAAGCCAGGGAAGCAACAGCCACAATTATCAAGGGAGAAAAGGCAAAGCTACGGAACAGTGCTAGAGCCTAGAGAGTGGAAGGAAGAGGTAAAAGAGAAGGATAAAAGAAAATGAAGCACTACTGAGACCGAAAAGATACAAGCATTTCAAAAAATTTGGTGAATAGAAATGAGCAAGTGAAAAGCAAAAAACACTGGTGAGACACGTAAGTCAAGATTCTTTAGATAGCGTTGCTTATTAATGAAGTGAAAAACATAACCCCACAGCAATTTCAGATGATTCAACATTAATTTATTTATAAGTCAAAATTCTTTGTGCCCCAATATACAACTACGCATGCTTACTTCAATTAACCATGTAGAAACTAAACCAACCATTCATACAAAAGATAAAGCCATACACCCTACATTCTTACATGTGATAACAATATGGCAGCTCATTTCTATCAGTCATTCTCCATAGACCATAGTTCCATACAGAAATATCCCATTAAGAGTGTGTTAATTTAGTACCAAAAACACTATAACATGCTTAAAGAGGTCCCTTGTGTCAAGGGTCAAAATGTCATTTTTGAGGCATTCAAAGCAGCATCACTTCAAATAATATACTTAAAGAGGTCCTATTGAAAAGAGATCAAAAGGTTCTTCAAAAAAAAAAAAAAAAGAGATCAAAAGTATCTCCAAATTTAGCAAAAATGTATTGATTAAATATCACCGAATTGAACAAAAGCATGTCACATACAGAAAACCATGAGAATTTCAATTAAACATTGCTCTTCACGTGAGCAAGCCCCTTCTAAGCCTCATGTCTCATTTATGGCAACACGACTTATCTTCATAACATTTAATGAAAAAGGAAAAATAGGTCCAAGTAATGAGACTGTCAGTATCCATCAATTCCATACTAAACGTTTTTCAAAAGATCTTGGTATCTCACATCCTAGAGGCATACCTGAATTTTTCCTACTTCATGTACACATTCCTATGACTAGATCCTAATTTCTATACCTTTACAATGCCTCTACAGTCAAACACTACTCAAAACTATAAAAAATGTAGCAATTTAATAGTCCTCTTAAATGCAGTATCATACACAAGAGGGACCATTTTCTAAACTAACGCCCTAATATCATACAATCAACTCCTCCAGTATTTCCTGCGTCCTATTTCTCCCGTCAATAATCCACTAGCTCAAAATCAAAATCAAGCACGCAAGCACCACCTAAAATCACAGCATTATTTCAAAGATTGACTCTTTTAGTAAGCATTGTATCCTACTTCTCTAGTCACTAACACACAATTTGAACATAAATTCCATCCACTAATTCATCATCATTCTGAATTTCCGGTCATCTAATCTAACCTTTTTTTTCATTCATAATGTGACTCCCTGACTCCTACACTCCACACATTCACTAAATGTTCCATCCAAAATGATAAACTCATAAATGCCCGTAAGGCCATCATAGGTTTCGGCCAAATGTTGGGTCCGACCAATTCTATGAAATTTTGGTATCGTGAGCAAGAAGAGCACCAGACTATGAAAAAATTGAAGTTTTAACAATCAAGAATGTTCTACGAAGATAAAATCATGAGATTCACAAAGACTAGAATCAAACATCCATAAAGGAAATCGGAACCAAGGCCAAAATAAGCAAGAAAGCAAGTGGTCATTGAAAAAAACTACGAAAGAAAACATTCCATCAGAACTAAGCACATGGATATTCTGATTGATAAAAAAATACTAATAAGACACATCATATAGCCATACCATAAGCAATATTGGAAGCTGAGAATGTAGAAAAAGAGAACACACTATGCCATACTACATATATTCAAGCTTCTACAAGACCACACTTTAACACGTATTCACCCTTTGCATGTATCACAAATAATATTGTAAATAATCCTACAAAAGTACAAATAATATTCAACAAACCAAAAACACATATACTTGTATACTCAAAACGAGTCCTTCAAATAACACTTTGAAGAGAGTGTGTCATTTGTTTTTGAGGTATATAACAAGACAAACATTTTACTCATCACAAAAATAAAGAAGCTAAACAACACAAGATTACCCGAACCAAGAAGTTGATAGCCAAGCAAAAAAAAGTACATTCAATTAGAAAACAAAAGTGAACTAAATATATATTTTTAAAAGTATTGAACTACAGTTCCGCATGGCAAGAGAAATATAATGCATATGCCAAAAGAAGCAAGTCACCAACTCACAATTTCATGATGGCTAGCCAAGCCAAACTGAATTCCAATCAGTTCTGCATCCGGGAAATTTGACGACTCACTTTCATCCATCTTCTAAATATTGGGACTTTTAAATTAAATTAATGGGCCAAACCTGTGGAACAACAAACACAGAAATATAATGTAAATGTGAGAACTTCCATGAGATATCATTATAAAGGCATATATTTAAAAAGAGATAATTATAAACTAGTGAAACATCTTTTTAGAAAAGAAACATAGGGGTGTTTGGTTTAGGTAAAAACATTTTTCTAAAAAACTATTCTCTCCATTCTCTATTGCTTGGTTTGGCAAGAGATTTAAATGAAAATTTAGGGTGTAAATTGGTTTTACAACACTTTACACACATTTTACACTAAAATGAAAGGAAACCGAATGTCCCCCACTTTAGACAGCCATCCCCAACACCTGTGTCACCCATAAGAGTTCCCTTCAAACCAAGCAACAGAAAATACTTGCAATTTTCAAGCAAAACATACTATTAATCAGAAAACCATGCATCAGACAATATGACTAATTACTGGTAGAACTAAAAATGCACAGCACACTATACGACCCATCTTTAGGCAAAAAATACAGCTTCAGCAAGTCAAAAAACCAGCCCAGAAAGACTTAATCAGCCATCTTAGACAACAACAAGAGCAACAGGAATTATCAATGTCTGTCATGCAACATTAACACCAATCCCCTACTATATCAGTCATTTCTTCAACTTTGACTAAATAGCCAAATCTTAAAACTCCGGTGAAAAGAATACACGAATAATCAGGGCAATCCACATTTACTCAATGAACAATACTCACTTTTCTATCTTCCCAAAATTATGACACATACGAACAAAATCATCAGCCAGAACTCAAAAAACCATAAATAAAACATGATATATTTTAAGCTAGCTAAAAATCGCATTAACTTGACTGACATGCATCATTAACACTAATCCACTACTACCTCACTCATTTCTTCAACTTTGACTGAACAGCAAAATCTTAAAATTCAACAAAAAAGAATACAAAAATAATTAGGGCAATTTACATACTCTGTGAACAATCACTTTTCAATCTTCCCAAAATTTTGACACATCAGAACAAATTCGTAAGCTTCTACTCAAAAACCCTCAAATAAAACATGATATTTTTTGAGTTAGCTAAAACATCGCATTAACTTGGCCATAACTCCCAAAAAAATCAACCAAAAAATTCCAATAAAAATTTTAGTAAAGGGGTAAAAGCAAACAAAATAACGAAAGTTTCAAAATCAAGGGCAATATGAAACCACATTGTAAAATTCCTCAATAAAAACACTATATACTCGAATAAAATGACATGCAGAAACAAACAAAAAAAAAAAAAAGGAGTTTAATTTATTTAATGTATTTTATAAAACAAAAACATAACAAGAATGTAGATCGGCGCACAATGGAGACAATTTACAAAACAGAAAAAATCATAAACTATAAAACATTACAACAATCTTAACTGATTATAAAACAATGATAAACAATTTTTATTTGTTTTTGAGTATTAACAATGATAAACAATTTTTATTTTTTAGCAACCAAAAAACAAAATGATAAAAGTGAACTTACATATGATTTTCTGGATCAAAAAGGCAAAGAGTGCTTCTTCAAAAATATCTTCAAGAGTTTCAATCTTTAGGTTATACAGAGGGCATCTTCAATCAGATTATAATAGAATGAGAAATTTAGAGAGTGAGAGAGAGAGAAAAAGGGTTTTTGCCTGACTGTACTCTAATGTCGAAAACGGATGAAGATTTGATGGGCCGAGTTTTCATTGGGTCTATTATATGATGGGCCAAGTTTTCCATACTTCATTTAGCCCATGCATAAAAATGGAAAATATAGACAATCAAAATAAAATAATTGTGTATCGAAAATTTAAAAAAAAAATTCAAATGATATAGTTATGGTGAGACAATTTTTATTGGAATGATTGAATGTACATTTAAAGTTGTGAATTGATTAATTATAAATTAAAGAAATCACTAACAATTTAAAGTTTGACACCTCACTTCCTAGAGGATATTTTTAGTAACAATAACAACAATAGTGTTCATACTCATCATTCACATAGCTTTATTCCGGGGTTCGTTAGACCATATAGGTAAGGCTGCAAATACTGATGAGGATCAGGGATCTACGGAATCTAGGACCATTTCATTTCTTGAAAGCAAGTCTGTGTAGAACATGAGAGATTCGAATAGCCACTGCTCCATAAACTGCAAACAATTTATGCTGAAAGTACATTAAAAAAAAGATATGATCATTGATCAATAGACTCGGGTGCAGCATTGCACATTAGACAAACGTACATCCATTTAAACCAATTTATCCCTGGTTCTACCTGCACATCCACTCACTTAATTGAAGTTTTACACAGCAGAGCCTCTTCGGAGCCCAACTACCCAATTTACCGTTATGAAAGGGTTGAAGAACATTCAATTATCAGCCTTCGTGTAAACTTCGTGCATCCATTTGATCCATAGGGACTCCTGCATTGAACTGATATATCAAGCAAACTTGCCCACAGACACTAGATTCCATACATCAAGGTTTCGAATCCTTAGGTCAATACTCTTCGGTTAGCAGACCTTAGACCAACTGACGTTACCTCCAGAACTTTTGTTAAAATCACCGTGCCATAAAAAATATCGACAAGATACTATTATTATTATTATTATTATTATTATTATTATTATTATTATTATTATTATTATTATTATTATTATTATTATTTTGGAATGGTAAATTATTATTATTATTATTATTATTATTATTATTATTATTATTATTATTATTATTATTATTATTATTATTATTATTATTATATAAATTTTATCCTAATAGAAACTAAGGAGCAACCCGTTAATATTTTTAAATATCAAATGCTCACAAGTCATAAAATATTATTATACTCATATAATAACCGAAAAAAATTTAATCGAAAATTCAGGATATTATAGAATACTCTCTTTAATATTGTAACTTTATTTTAGCCCAATTACTAAATAATCCCCATACGATGCACAGTTTTTTCATTAATTATTCTAAAAAAAAGAAAAAGAATTCTAAATTATTGGTTATTGATTTTCAATGAATTATTAATAACAATAGCTAATATAATACTCCCTCCGTTTTAGTTGACTCGTCTCATTTGACTTTTCACGGATTTTAAGGATTGAGTGGGGTCCATTAAAAAGATGGTAGTTGGGTATGTTTTTAATTTTTAAATTTTTTAATTTTTTTATTGTTATATTACTGAAAATTATACAATTTCTATAAACCAATAATTTAAAATTCATATAATAATTAATTACATATATAATATTAATAATTGTTTATTTAAATAATTAATAAACCGTGCTTATCACAGGAATCTATCTAGTAAAAAATAAAAACACATAAATTAACAAAAAAAAAATAGAGAAAAAATCTAACCAAAATCAAAGCTAAGGAGTAAGGAGTACTATAGTTTTGATTTTGCTAGCTGAAAGAATTATTGTAGATTGGAAACGAGAGTGTAAAACCCTAGAATTGGGTTTCAAAACCTACAACATTCAGAGAAATCGGAAGAGAAACTCGACTTTCGTGGGGTGAAATTGAGAAAGTACGAAGAGAGAGAGAAAGTAGTGAGTGAGGAAGGAGAGAGAAATGAATCCTCATTCCTAATAAAGTTTTAGTTGTTTAGTTTTTTTTTTAGAACCGTTTAGTTTTTTAGTTTATTTTAAAGGATTTTGCAATTTTTTGATTTTTTTTTTCATGCATGGATATATGATTTTTTTATCTTTAATAGAATAATTGTTTTGTTAATTTTTCTTGAGATATATGAGTTTATTATGAATTTAAGAATTTATTATTTTTTAAAGGTATTTTAGTAATTTGTTTATGTATTTTGTTATTTTATGATTTTTGATAGTTTAGCTCCAATAAACAATTGTTTTTTGAATTCATATGAATTTATTATGAAATTTGAAATTTAGTATTTTTTAAAAAAATTTGATTTTATAAAAGTAATTTCGTTATTTTTTGAGTTTTTTTTAAACATGTATGGATAAATGATCTTATATATAAAAAAAAACAATGTAGTGAGAGAAGTTAGAGAGAGAGGCTCTCTAAGGGCTTTAGGTTTTCCTCCCCCTTGGAGGGCCTCACAGGTCGGCGGTTGGTGGTGCTAGGGTGGTCTGGGTGGTGTGTTTTACCGGGGTATGTCCAGATAGACATTTTTGGGTCATTTTTTTTGTGTCTTCGTGTTTTTGGTGTTGTTTTTTCCTGGTTCTGCTTTTCTTTTTCCTTTGCGTTTTATTTTTTTCGCTCTTTTTGTTTTTATCTGGTTTTGTTTTTCGTCCCCTTAGCCGTTTGGCCAGATATGGTGTTTTGAGAGTTTTTGGTATCTTGGGAGCTGGGGTGATGGGCTTTGTTTGGTTCGCCGGTTGAAGATGGTGTTAAAGACGGTGACGGGTGCAGTTTTCGTAGATGTTGCTGGGTTCGAATGCTGGTGTATTGGGTTCAAATGTCGACGACGACCGTTATTATGGATTGAACTTACTGGCTATGGTGTTTTGGGGCTAAGGGAGCAGGTGGTGGCATAGTCAAAGGGGACTCCGCGGTGCGTCTTGCTCGAGCCTGTTCCTTATCTTCAAAGGCTTTCTCTGGTGTTTTGTGCGGGTTTGATAGATGGTTCATGGTTGGGTGGGTCATTTTGCTGCACGATAGATCTACGGTTTACGACGATGGTATTGATGGTGTTTACGACGATGGTGTTGATAGATGGTGTTTACGACGATGGTGTTTACGACGATGGTGTTTACTGGGTTTTTTTGGGTGGTGTTGATGGTGTTTACGACGATGGTGTTATTAGATGACGTTTTGGGTTTGGTGGTCGTTAATGGCAGCCCTTCCATGCTTATTGGTGCAGCGAAATTCGATTCTTGAAGGTGGAGTTTTAGGAGTTTTTTTCTTATAGGAATTAATATGACAGTTCGTCATGGTGATTTTCATGGAGGTTCCCTGGAGTTTTTTGGACGGTAACCATGGTGTTTTCTCTCTCTTCGAGCTTGCTGGGTTAGTTATGGGGTTTCTAATTTGAGTTAGGGTTCTGGTTGGCGGTCTCCAAGGTCCAGATGGTATCTTCCCTGGAGTTTTCGACGATGGTGTGTCGATGGTATCTTCCTTGGAGTTTTCTTTCGACGATGGTGCTTCGATGATTTTTCGCATTTCTTCTGGTGGTTAACGGTTAGCGGGGTTGGGGTGCGTGGTCTCTGCTGATAGCGGGTTGCTATGGCGTTTTTTCCGATGGTGACGGCAGAATGTTGATGGTCTCTGGTGTTTTTTAAAATTCCAAATTTTCGAAAGTTTGAAAATTGGTTTGGGAAGATGAATAGTCTCTGGTGTTTTTGAGGAATGTAGCATTCTGAAAGCTTCAATGGTGCGCTTCTCAAGGCTCAATGATGGGGGTCTAGGAAGATGAAAAACCTTCTGATGATGGGGACTGCTCGAGGATATGTTTAAAATTATGATAAGGTTGGAATAGGGTGGTGTTGAAATCTGTGTTGGCAGGTGCTGAAAACTTATTGGGAGATTTTAATTTGCTGGTGTGTTGGCAAAGTGATGATTTTTATTGGTGTTGTCCTCATGTTTTGGGTTTTTTGGTGATGGTTCTGGAAGTTTTGGTGCTTACTTGATGTTAGCTTAGTTTTTCTTTCGTGTGTAAGGTGCTCGCACTAGTTTTCTTTTGGTGTTTTTTTTGGAAAACGATGTTGCATAGCCCACCCCTATGCTGTTTTGGGTGGCCTGTTTCTTGGTTTTCCTCTTCCAATGGCTTTTTTCCCTACGGGGGTTTTTTTATGCCGGCGGGTTTGGGTTCCCAAGTTACAGTGTGGTGTTTTTTCCTCCTTTTTTATTAATATATTCCTAATTTTCAAAAAAAAAATGGATAAATGATCTTTAATTTGTTTAAAATAACTTTTGTTATTATTGCGTTTAAAATATTGTCTAGATTTTTTATTTTGTGTTCTTTTACGGTATATTTTGCAATTTTAATGTTTAGTTGGTTTTTTAATATTGTTATGTATATGAATTTTTTTTATTTTGTATTTTTGATGTTTCAATTGTAGTATATTTACTGGATTGTAGTTTTAGTTGGTTTAAGTGAGTTAGAAGTGAGCTTTCCATAATGTTTTGATTTTTTTTTATATTTTTCTTGTTTTTATGAATTGATTTTTGTTATTAAGTGAAATTCAATAAATGGCCACAATTGAGTTTGGAACTTCCAAACCTCAATTGAGTTAAACACTACCTAAGGAATTTTTTTTCAATGAGCACCAAAGTATCTTTGATTTGGAACTTCCAAACCTCAATTGAGTTAAACAATTGTTTGAATATTTTTTTGGGCAGATTGAAGAATATTTGAAAGTATCTTCGATTTGCAATGAGAAAAGTAAAAATTGGTTCTCTGGATATTTCTATAAATGTCCACAAATACATGATGCATTTGAAACTTTGATCGATCTGAGTAAACTAACAGTAAAAACTAAAGAAAAAGAATTATAATGAACATTAGGACGTTGATTTATTTTTAGAAAAATTTGTTAATAACAATTTTAACTCTATCTCGTCAGTTCAAAAAAAATTCTTATTGGTAAACCCAAAATTATCCTTACAATTGGTGCACCCTTCTCATAAAGTAGATAAATTGTAATTGATATCTTTGTCAAATTTTCCTCATTTTCATTGAGAACAACTTTTTTCAATAAAGTAGATACATAAGTAAACTGCTTAACGTCGTTATAAATATTTGACCTATGCAATCCTAAATTTTTTTTTTCTAAATTCCCTTAATTCATTTAATTAAATGATATTCTTAGACATATTTAAAGGCAAAAGCTGACTTTTAATTCTTTGTTGCGATTTTGTATCTATATTATAATTGTATCATAATTGATTCTATGATGGCGAATGCAGTTAATTATGAGATGATGAGAAGTTTGATTTAAGCATCTACTATGTCTAGAAAGTTTGATCTTTTATTTGTCATATTTGTATTTATACTTTTGTTTAATTTTGCTACAAATGGAGTGAACCAATCTATTTTAACACTTACAACGATTAAAGTCTCTCTAGTCTCGCTCTAGGTTTCTTTTCCTCTTGAGAGTGCTACGTGAGGTTTTCCCTGTTCTTGAGGGTGTTCGTCTTCTCTATGGAGTCTTCGGGTGATTTGTTATCACGGTCGAATCGTAGGACTAATATAAAGATCCCTCTTCTAATGACGATGGCCTGGAGGGTAGTCCAAGAAATGTTGGCAGAATGGTGTCGACGTCCAAGATTAAAAGGTGGCAATACGGTGGAGGACAAGGTGGGGTTGGACAGTTGTGTCAAGAGGGAAGAAGATGACTTGGTGGAATGGGTGGAAGATGGGGTGGATGATTTTGATGATCATGATCGGCTTTCTTTAAGCTTGATAGGAAAATTATGGTCGAGTAGGGTGCCTAACCCGAATGCGTTCATTTCCACAATGAAGGGTGTTTGGTTGTTAAAACATGGGGTCGAGATTAGCAATATCGGGCGGAATCTTTTTCAAATACAATTCTTCCATTGGTGGGATAAGCAATGTATCATGGATGGCCAACCGTGGCATTTCGACAAATTCCCTCTTCTTTTGGCCGAGATCGATCATGCCATTAAACCATCTGATTTAGATATTAATCAGCTTCCTATTTGAGCCCGTTTTTACGACATTCCTTTCCGAGGGCGGGGAAATGTGGAGAATGCAAGAATATTGGGGAACAAGGTAGGAGTCTTCTTGGAGGTGGCGCAAGGGTCTCGGTATAGTTTTGACAAATACATGCGGGTGAGGGTCTTATTGGATGTTCGGAGTCCGCTAAAAACGTGTGTTTCTTTGAGAATGCGAGGGGGTCATGTTTGTTCTATACCGGTGAAGTTTGAACGTCTTCCAATGTTTTGTTTCTTTTGCGGGAGATTAGGCCATGGCTCGAATGAATGTATGGAGGTAAGTGGGGATTCCTCGCCGGAGAAGAAATTTGATGCTTCGCTACGTGCTTCACCATGGAAGAGTGGGGAGGAGGGTAAGGGTGTTCCGGAAGCGGGAGATGGAGTGGTTGGCAATGGAAATGGGAGCCGTGTGAAGTGGCTTTTTGTTACTAAACCTCCTGTGATTTTGGTTGAACCGGATGCTAGGAAAGAGGTGGATGACGTGGCAAATTTATTGCGTCAGGTATCGATCGATAACTCAAGAAGGATTGAGGATAAAGTAGGGGTGGTGGGGGATGGAGTTTCGGCTGGGAGTGAGGGGGTTCATGTGGAGGTTGTTTCGAAGGGTGGTTCGAAAGGCACAATAGGGGGTTTTGTGGGTGGAGATTCAAAGGGGCAGGGCAATGTATCAGTTTGTGATTAGGGGTGCATCACGGGTCCTGTAGTGGGGCAGATGGGTTCGGGGGAGGAGGCCAATGATGACGTGGGGCAGGGAGCGGCTGTGTTTGTTAGATGTTGGAAACGACATCCGAGGGTTGCACGGGTGTCGAATGATTCGAGGAATGAGACAGTGTGTGGAGTTGGGAAGAGGCAAGGGTGTATTATGTTGGATGGCGAGGAGTTTATCAAAGGAGGAGGGGGTCAAAAGAGACGAGTGGATAACATAGAGGTCGAATTGTCTTTATTTACGGGAGAAAGTACGGTGGCGGGTCCCACTTCTTCAGGGGCGAAACTTCCTTGGGGCGGGTAGGGGCTTCGCCCCTCCGAGATTTTCGGTAAATTTTTTTTAATATACAATCGTTATTTTATATTTTTAAAAATTTTAGGCCAACAAATAAAAGCAACACATTTAAAGAAAGAGAATGAATAACTGAAATAAAATAAATAAAAATTTATAAGTAATAATGGAGTATCAAATTAGGAGTGAAATTAATTATCATTTATTGTTTCATATTTTTTAATTGAATTTTCTTTTCTTTATATTAATAATTAGTTTGAATAAGTGAATACTTGAATCACTGGAAACTCATAACAATAAAACAATTAATTATGAAGATGGTTTAGTAATGTACGTTTAGAGACAAATGGCAAAGACATATAGTGTCAGTGAGATTATATACAATTTTAAAGTACTAAAAGTGCGTCGAACTTTACTATGATCAAAATTTACGTAATAATTTTTTGTTGCATTGATTGGCTATATATATTAGTTGAATTGAATTTTTTTTTATCAACTCCGCCCCCCCCTAAAAATTTGTTCAAGTTTCGCCACTGCACTTCTTGGACCCTCCAGGGTCAATGACTTCTCTACTATCTTGGAACTAACGTGGGCTGGGGAGTCCCGAGGCAGTTCGTTCTCTTTCGGATTTGGTCCGAACTCATTCCCTTGAGATTGTTTTTTTATACGAAACGAAAAGGTGGGACTCAGAGATGCGGATTATTCAGAATAAGTTGCATTTCAGTCATGGGATGTGGGTGGAAGCGGTTGGTAGGTCGGATGGGGTGGCTCTGTTTTGGTCGAAAGATGTCGAATTGAGTATTCGGGCGTCGGGGGATCGTTTTATTGATTTTGAGGTCAAGACTTGTTCGGTAGAATTTTGGAGAGGGACTGGGCTTTACGGTTGGTCGGATTGGGGTCAAAAGCACAGGACTTGGGAGTTGATTAAAGATCTTGGAAGGGTTTCGACGATGCCTTGGGTAATGGTAGGGGATTTCAATGAGGTTCTTTACGAGACGGAAAAGAATGGAGGTAATGCTTGTGATCTTTCTTCTATCTTGGGGTTTAGGGATGCTCTTGAAGTTTGTGATCTCAAAGACATGGGGTTTTCGGGTTATAAATATACTTGGTCGAATCGTAAAGGTGAGTGCTTTATTGAGTAACGGCTGGATCTTGGGGTAGCTAATGACGCATGGCTTGACTTGTTCCCTTCTTTTAGCGTGACTAACATCATATGGGATTCTTCGGATCATCTTCCGATTTTGGTTAAAGCGGCCAGGAGAAAAATTAGTACAAATATTGCGGTTCCTTGGGATGAGCGACCCTTTAAGTTTGAGGCTAAATGGCTCCATGTGGAGGAGGCGTGGAATAGGGCGGAGACGGTCTCGGGTGGTGGTTGATCGGAGAAGGTGGCGCATTGTGGCCGTTTCTTGGGTCGTTGGGGGTCTCATACCTTTAAAGCCATTCACAAGCGCCTCCGGTGGTTGTTGAAACATTTAGGAAGACTCTAAAGGATGGAACAAACAGTGGCAATTATTGAGGAGGAGGGTCGTGTAGAGATGGAAATTAGGGATATCCGAAAGAAGGTTGAGACCGAGGCATGGCAAAGAAGTCGTCCTTTTGTCCTAAGGGATGGGGATAAGAATACCTCATATTTTCACTATTGGGCCTCTCACCGTCGTCGAAGAAATCAGATTGAGTCTTTATTTGATGCAAATGGGGTTGAGAAATTTGAGCAGTAAGATATTATGCGGGTGGTTTTTAATTATTATACGGAGCTTTTTACGTCATCCAGACCCACTATTTCGATTGATCAGTTAGATGGGATTGAAGAGAGCCTTTCCGAAAGCATGAAAGTTTCTTTGTCGCAAAAATTTTCAAGGGACGAAGTCGTAATAGCTTTGCGTGGTATGCATCCGGCTAAGTCTCCGGGCCCGGACGATCTTCCTGCGTTGTTTTATAATAAATTCAGGAGTTTAGTGGGAGATGAGGTGTGTGAGTTGGTGTGTCGGTTTCTTAATCATGGGGGTATGCCGGATGGAGTTAATGACACGACCGTGGTTCTTATTCCTAAAACAAAAAGGCCCAAAGATATGAAAGATTTTCGACCGGTTAGTTTCTATAATATCTCGTATAAATTGATCTCAAAAATTCTCGCGAATCGTTTGAAGGTTTTTTTGCCCGATATTATAGATGATAATCAATGTGCTTTTGTTCCGAGTTGACTAATTACGGACAATGTTCTTATCGCTTCCGAGGTTTTCCACTTTATAAAAATTAGTGGTGCACGCAAGAACGGATTTATGGCCCTTAAACTCGATATGAGTAAGGCTTATGACCGTATCGAGTGGGACTATTTGTATGGAATCTTGGTGCATTTTGGCTTTCCGGATATTTGGATTAGTCGGACTATGGAATGTGTTTCATCCGTGTCTTATTCTTTCTTGGTAAACGGGCGCCTATCTCAGTCGATGATTCCTCAGCGGGGCTTACGTCAAGGCGACCCTCTTTCGCCTTATCTTTTTCTCCTATGTGCGGAAGGATTGGGAGCATTACTTAAAATGGCTTTTTATTCAAAGATGATTCGAGGTATCTCGATAGCGCGTGGGGCTCCTACTATTACCCACCTTTTCTTCGCCGATGATAGTATCATTTTCTCTCGGGGCAATCTTGATGAAGCTAGGGCTATTAAGGATATCTTGAATCATTACGAATCTTTATCAGGGCAAAAGGTGAATGTCGACAAAAGTGAGATTTCTTTTAGTTCCAAAATTGGGGCTAGCTTGCGCACTAGTATTTCGAATTGTCTCGGGTTCAAGGAGGTGGTGATTCATGGTAAATACTTGAGTCTACCGACTATCTTTGATAAATCCAAACGGATTTCTTTTGCAGCTATTAGGGATCGGATTTGGAAAAAGTTGCAGGGGTATCCAGAGCCGGGAAGGAGGTTTTGATAAAAGCTGTGGTTCAAGCAATTCCATCTTATGCGATGAGCTGTTTTAAACTCCCGGGGGCTTTGTGTAAAGATATTAGTAGCATTATACGTCGGTTTTGGTGGGGCTTCAAAAAGAATAATCGGGGTATTTGTTGGCGGGCGTGGGAAGGTCTTTGTCGGCCGAAGGACAGTGGGGGGGGGGGGGGGGGGGGGGGGGGCTCGGATTTCGGGATTTTGAAGTCTTTAATCAAGCTATGTTAGCTAAGCAATTTTGGAGGTTACATTCTCGTCCGAATTCGCTTATTGCTCGTATTTTTCGTGCTCGGTGTTTTCCTCATGGGGACATTTGGAAAGCGGCGATTGGTTCGTATCCTAGTTATGGGTGGCAGAGTGAGCGGGGGTCCAAGAATTTGTTGAGAGATGGGGTTAGGTGGCGCATCGGAGATGGGAAGGACGTTCGGGTGTGGGGGGACACATGGCTTGATGGGCCGGGTTCTGGTCGTGTGATTTCTCCACGTGGTGATTTGGTTGAGGGGGTGACCGTTGACATGTTTATTGATGCCAATAAAAATGCATGGCGTGAAGATTTGTTCGGACCACTTTTCTCCCTTTTGAAGCGAATAAAATTCTTAGTGTGCCAATTGGGTGTCGTGGAAGTCGAGATGAATTATGTTGAGTTCTTAGCAAAGACGGGGTCTAGGATGTCTATAATCACGCTATTTCTCTCAAGCCTTTTGCGTCCTCTTCTTATGGGCCGAATCCGGTTTGGGCTCGTCTTTGGCGTTTGAAGGTGCCCTCTAAGCTGCGGGAATTTTCGTGGCGTGCTTCGTGGGATATTATTCCTCATGGGGTTAATCTTTGTCGTAAAGGGGTCATGGATTTTCTTTCTTGTGTTAGATGTGGGGAGACCGAAAACTTGGGCCATGTTCTTTTTGAGTGTTGGTGGGCTAAGGAATTTTAGAGTGAGGCCAAACTTTGCTCTTCTTCACTTTTTCGTGGGTCATTTCGGGATATTTGTGATCATTCATGGAATAACGGGGGTGTGTCGTTGGTTGATAAATTTACGACTTTTTGTTCGCAAATTTGGAAGGCTAGAAATGAAAGTATTTTTAATCGTATTTCCGACCCTCCTCGCTTGTGTGTCAAGAAGAATAGTGAGTGGTTTAAGGAATATCATAGTGCTTTAGTGTACGAGTGGGTGGATGTCGCTCATCCTCGGGATGTTGGTCATTGGTCTTGTCTTCCGGAAGGGGTTATTAAAATTAATTTCGATGGGGCTTTTTCTAATTCCAAAGATAAGTATGGTATGGGGATTGTGGCGAGAGACAGTCGAGGGGCGTTCCTCTTGGCAGGCGCTCGTACGGGGTGGCAGGCGACTTCGGCGGAAATGGTTGAGGCTCGGGCAGAGTTGTGGGCCCTAGAGGTGGCTAAGGCCCACGGTTGGCGGCATGTCATTCTCGAAGGGGATTGTAAGATGATTGTGGAGGCTCTCTTGGGTGTTCGGCGCCGATCTTTTCATATTCAGACCATTGTGGACAATTGTTTGTCGTTTTGTCATGAGTTTTTGTTCATATCTTTTATCTTTTGTTATCGAGAGTGTAACTCCGTAGCCCACAGATTAGACCACTGGGCCAGTAGTGGTATTTGTGATGTGATTTGGGAGCATGTTGCTCCGATGTGGTTAGGGGACGTTTTGTATTCTGATTTTTCATCTATGAATGCCTAAGCCTACCCTTTCATTAAAAAAAAAAACACTTACAACAGAGAGCAACAACAACTCAGCAAAAAACAATTCGTTGGATTACTCTCAACCTTAGTTTTATACAATTTTATAATTTTGAGCTATTGAACAATTGTTGATGTCTAAAGGTCTACTTTGTAGGTTGATTTGATTCTTATTATTCCAAATAATGATGGATCAATATGTGTTGATAATTGCAAAAAAATTTTCTTTCAAAGCTTTATTTACAAAGTTTTTATGTAATATTTGCCAAAAAATTAAATTTCCTCCTGAAAAATGACATCGAGATTTGTGTTTTCCTACATCTGATACTTTTTGTAATGTACGAGATGGTATTTGGGGTTAAATGGTTAGCAATGATGGGCCGACTGCACAAATCCGTAAGGTTGTTGAAGATGGTTTGTTTGTTACTATTGGTAATGGCGCATCAACACTTTTTTGGCAGGATAGGTGGTGTGATTGTGGCCCACTCAAAGTGGTTTCTCCTAGGCTATTTTCTGAATCCATGCAGAAAAATTGTGTTGTCTTGCAGATGGGTGTTTGGCTTGATGGGTTATGGTCCTGGAGGCTTAGATGGCGTAGAGGTTTTTTTGAGTGGGAGTTGGGCGATTTTGAAAGGTTGTTGGCTCTTATTAATGGAAAAACATTGCGCTGAGACATTGTTGACAAGGTTTCGTGGTTAAACTCTAAAGATCTCTCCTTTCCCATGAAGCATATTGTTGAAAAAGTGTATGCAGACGCAAAGCCCATTTTATCACGACAAATCGTTGAGATTGTGTGGCGGCATATGTATCCCCCTAGAGCCCAAGTGACCTTATGGATGGCTTGTCTTGGAAGATTGAAAACTGGTGATAGATTGTTAGATCTTGGGGTTATTAATATTACGCAGGCGCTTTGCCCCTTTTGTAATGAAGTTGTGGAAACTAACTCGCATATACTGTTTACTTGTAGTTTCTCTTGGCAGGTATGGATGGCTATCCTTAATTGGTGGGGTATCAGAGGTGTTTTTCATTCTAGTTGTGACCATTTTGTTATGCAGTGGGATGGGATGATGAAAGGTCGGAGAAAGAAAAGCCTTTGGTATCTTATCCTAGGGTGCGTTATATGGCCTCTGTGGTTTGAGAGAAACTCCTCTAAGTTTGAGTTAAAGGTCCCTGATTTGCTGCGTTTCATCTATAGCTTGAAAATACAAATAGGCATGTGGGCTAAGGAACTTCTTGGCTTGACTATGGCATCTCCTCATGAGGTTGTGCATAATTTACAAGCGATTGTGGCATAAGTTCGTTTGACTTGTTTGCCGTTTTTGGATGTTAACTTGCTGGTGTAGTTGCTAGGTACATATTTAGGTTGGTGTGTAAGGTGTAGAGAACTATATCATTTGGGTGTAAGGTGTTACTTTGCCTGGTGTTTGTCTTTTTGGGCATAGTCCACCCCTATGCTGTTTTGAGTGGCCTGATTCTTGGGCCCATTTTCCCAATGGCTTTTTCTCCTCGCGGGGTTTTTTATGCCGGCGGATTTTTGGGTTTCCAAGTTTCAGTGGGTTTTTTTCCTTTCTCATGTTATATCATTTCCTATTTTCCGAAAAAAAAATGAAAAGAGAGATTATCATTGAGGCTTGCAAGGAATTTTATTTTTGAGGGTTTTATTTCTTGTTAGTTTGATTGAATACCGTTTTAGCTAAATAAAAGTTTCAATGATTATATTAATTTTAGGTTTTTTTAAATATTATGTTAGTTTGGTTGAATACTACCGATTTAGCTAAATACAAGTTTCAATGATTATATTAATTTTAGGTTTTTGGATGATATAATCCTTAAACTAAAGACAAGAGTACATTTTTAAACTTAAGATGATTTTTTAGGGCGCACTGCAACAACTAGTTGAAATGTAAATGAAAAAAAAAAATATGAGGGTTTTGGTCGTACTAACATGCAGTGAGGAACAAAGTGAGTCGTAAGAAAATAGTATTTGACGTGTAAGAAAAATTAAACGTATCAATTTACATTTTCTTATAAACGTAATATCAAGTATATTATGGTAATTACAGTTTTGATCTTTTTGAATATATACTTCTATGTGTATTTTTGTATATAATACATAAATATCTTAATTTTTTAAAGTCATGAGTGTTTTTGGGTATTTTTGATAACTTTAGGGAAGAGATTTCGTAAATGATATTTTCAATAGATGTAGTAATGTAGGAAAATTTTGTTAATTGAATAATTAAATGAAGCTTATGTATGACGATTGAAAATTCTTACCCCTTTTGAAGATATAAATATTTAATATGACACTTATATAGCGTGATAGCATTCAACTTTTTTTATATAAAAACATTTTATTTTTTTATTTGAATCACGTATCATACAATATAATAAATGAGTTGGAAAATTATAAAGGAAAATTTGCCAAGAATAATCCCAACTATCATCCATTTGCAAAAATAATCCCAACTATTGATTATTTTTCAATAATCCTAACTATTGATGAAGTTTGCTGAAAACAATCCCAACTACAGCCGGTTAAGTATCGAATGGGACTGTTTTCAGCAAACTTCATCAATAGTTAGGATTATTAAAAAATAATCAATAGTTGGGATTATTTCTGGCCAACGGGTGATAGTTGGGAAACTTGGGATTATTCTTGGCAAATTTTCCAATTATAAATTCTTAAAATTTTTCCAAATGAATATATTTAATAGGTTAGAATTGATTACTTCACACTTTATTATCCTAAATTAACTTGATAATTTTCCTTACCTTATTTGCTGATATTTTTCAAAATATGCAAATCATGCTTTGATCTTGTTCTATAATTTCCTTACCTTATTAGCTGATATTTTTCAACATTTCTTTTTTATATAAAAAGATATAATTTTTTTATTTGAATCATGTATCAAACAGTATAATAAATGAGTTGAAAAATGACAAATGACAAACTCTTAAAAAATTTCCAAATGAATATATTTAATAGGATAAAATTGATTACTTGACACTTTATTATCCTAAATTAACATGATAGTTTTCCTTATTTGCTGATATTGTTCAAAATATGCAAATCATGCTTTGATATTGTTCTATAATTTTCTTACCTTATTAGTTGATACTTTTCATTTTGTATTCTTAAATTATTTTTTATAAATTTCTTTAAATTATTTAATTGATTGATATTCTTATATGTTATTTGCTAAATATGAAATTTATTCTATTATTTTAATTTAATGATGCAATTGACTATTATATCCTAATTAATTAGGCGGGAAAATTTTTAACCATAGCTTAACACGCGTCAATAAGACACTTTTTTTATTCTACTCCCTCCGATTCACTTGTGTTGTCCAATTTCTTATTTGGCAAATTCATATCAATTGTCCCATTTCTTTTTTATCTATCTTTTTTTACCTAAATACCCCCACTTTTTCAATTCCCAATACCCTACTACCACCTTTACAATTAATTTAATCAAATTAAAACCCCACTTTTCCAATTCCCAATACCCAACTACTACCTTTACAATTAATTTAATCAATTAAAATACCCCACCATTCCACTCTTAAAAACCGTGCCCAACCAAATGGGACAACACAAGTGAATTGGAGGGAGTATTTTAGTATACTAGTACATATACCATAGAATAAGTTTAGATACTTGTTTAACACAACAATAGTTTAAAACTTATAACACAATATAATTTAGTGTCAAATTAAAGAATCTAATAAATATTTAATTAATGTAAATTTCTTTATTTAAACTTAAATTAATAGTTGAATATTGTATTAATCAATTGGAAAATAAATAATTCAAATATTAAAAGTTCAAAAATTGAGACCTAAAAATAAGATGTTTCCTTTGATTCTCATTCTTTAAAAGTAATTAAGATGCTTATTAAGAGATAAAAATAAAATATTAGGATTAGATTGATATTCTCTTACTTGAATTATTTTAGCAAACCTTGATATTTGTGATTAATATTTAATATTTTAATGGGTCAAATTTCACTCACCTATTTTTTTATTGCCATAAAAAAAGAATTTTAATTACATATAAACTATATTCATGATTAACATTTAATGGGTCAAATTTTTGTAACACCCCTGAATTTCCTCTCTTCCAACAAAGGCACACAGTTTTAGGGCAGATGCTGCCGAAATTTCCACGCACATCTTTAAAGTTACTTTTTAATGTCTATCAAAATTCTTTTCCTTTTTCTTTTATGTAACACCCGAATTTGTTTAAGGGGTCAAAAATTTAGGGGTGTTACAATTTTACTTACCCAATTTTTTATTTCCATAAATAAAATATTTTAATTATATATAAACTATATAGAACTGAATGGATTTTGGAGGGATATGAATTAATATGAAGGTGACACGTGCCCTTCAGAATAATGGCTTTAGTATATAGTATAGATAGATTTTTTTAATTTTTATAGTGTTAACTTTTTCCCATTAGATTGTTAAATACATCTCTACCGATTAAAAGATTAGATTTTTCTTAATTTTAGTGAATATTCTTATAAGAACATCAAGTTAGAATAGGGTATTATTAAATATCGCCACCTTTTTTATTTTATCGTCAACCCTATATATTGAATTTCCATAATTGCCCCTGTATAATTTTCAAACTCAAAAACTCTAACTTCTCTCTAAAAATCTCTAAAAAAAACTCTCTGAACTAAAAATAAGCTAAAAGTAATAATCAAAGAACAATGGAAAAACCAAAATGAGCATGAATACGATTCGGTAAGTAATTAATCGATTCGACATTTTTCAAAAAAATTTGAAGAACAGGGCCCCAGTCGCA
>JAAKBH010001281.1:0-29981 GCA_019776075.1 Amaranthus palmeri
ATATATGTGTGTGTGTGTGTGTGTGGTGTGATATATGATAGAGATATATTATATATAATATATGATTTTAATATATATATATCTATTGGTGTGTGGTGTGTGTGTTGTGTGTGTGTTGTGGTCTTCTAACTATATCTCTATAGAATATATATATTAAAAGAGACAGATAACACACTTGATACCTGGAGGCGTGCCTTGGTGCCTGTCGTTTGTTGATTCCTGTTGTGCTTCGTCGATGCGACCAAGAAGGGAGTAATGCTAAGTTCAAACAATGGAGATGAGACTTGAATTCACATGTTTCAATTAAGTCGGTAGCTAGAACGTCGATTATGGTGTGTAAATTTCAGCACAAACAAGATACAAGAGACACTCTAGAGAGCTAGAAGAGTAAGAAATCTCTTGCGTGGATGTTTCAAAATACCTTGGGTTCCATATTTCAGAGTAGTAAGGACATCCAACAAGATGTGAACCATAAATTAAGTGGATGGCAAAGATTGTGCGCATCTACTATAATATTATGTGATCAAGGTGTGATCTTACAGTTAAAGGGAAAGTTTTATCAAACAGTCATTAGACAGGCAATACTATATGGATCAGAATGCTGAACTTTTAAAAATTATCATAGTAGAACGATTAGGGGTAGCGGGAAATGTGAATGCTTCGATAAATGAGTGAGTATACCTTGAAAGATAATATTCGAAACGAAGGTATAAGAAATGGTTTAATAGTTGCAAATATTGCGTAAAGATGAAAAAGAAACGTTTAAGATGGTTTGAGGATATGCAAAGACAGTAAGGATGATAGAATATTGGAGCTTTGAAGACTTAAAAAGAGGGCGGGAAAGACTGATAATAACTAGAAGGACAGAAGTGAAAAAGGATATAAATGAACTAAACTTACAAATTGAGATGTTAGAAAATCAATATGAATAGAGAAGAATACATGTGGACGACTATTAAAACTGATAGATTGGTTCATCTAGCCAACCTCAATCTTTAGTAATTAAGACTCTAGCATTGTTGTAGATATTTTTATTACTTACATTGTTTTTTAAAACTTCCCTCTTCACATTTAAGCTATTTCTATTCAGATTTACTCAACTTACTAGCTTCATTGATTTCAACAATGGTGCAAGTTTTTCATTCACTTATTCTCCACTACCTCTCACCCATCACATAAAAATGGTTGCTCGACTTTTTTATGACAAGAAAACATCAGCAAAATTGAATAATAGAAAGAGAAAAATTCATAGAATCAACATTGGGTAATAGAAGAGAGAAAAAATTTCAATGATGTAATGTGGTGTTACCAAATTTATTAAAGGTTAAAACAATATGAGATGTAAATTTAATAAAACAAATAGTGTTACAAATGAGAAAATATAAAATGATGGCTTAAAAAATAATAAATAAGTTTAGAGTAATCTAAACTTTTGTTGTCTTTTATCCTATCATATCCATCAACCCATTTGTTCTTAATTGTAATGATTTTCTAATTAATTAGTTGCATCTACATCCACACTCATATCAATTTCTTTTTCTAATCCATTTCTTAATGGATCATAAACGAACAAAAAAATTAACCAATGCATCCCCTAGTTCTTTTGTTCCATCTTCATCCGTATCAATTATTCCTTGTAAGTTTCGGAGGGTCTCTCGAACTTACAACACTACCTCAGAGGTGCGCCCAAGGCACACTTTTTTTAAAATTACGTAAGGTACAACGCAAATTGTATAGTGTATAGTACTCTCAAAACTACATATTAAAATCAATTTCAAACATATAAAAAGAAGAAAAAGAAAAGGCGTCATTAAAACACCACCAAATGACAATGCATTCCATTCTATGGAAAGAATAGCCATAATACTCCAAACCCATGATTGCTCAACAGTGACCCTTCCAGCAACACCAAGGCCAGCTCTTGCTTTCAAAATTTACTACATCGCACCAGTTCACCTAGTATTATTAGGTTTCAACTGAACTGAAATTATTAAATAATAAGAACCAAACTGTACTTGTTAGGACTAAACTGAAGTGGACTTATTAATACAAATCAGAATTTGTGGGATTGATTGAGTTGTAAAATGTGGGTGAAAGTGATGGGAAAATTTAAATGGAACCATGGTGCAAAATGTGGTTTGCATCACTATAAAAGGTTGTTGTCAAAATATATTTGAAATAAGTAAGACCACAGAAAAACCATCCGCATAGACTGCGAAAGCCCTTACGCAACAATTATCGTGACAAAAGCCACGTAATCGCACTATGAATGGAACAAAGCACAATTTCACTTAGTCGAGCTGAACCAACTTATTAGAACTAAAATATTTTAAACCAGAATAAGTCTGCATAACGTTTCTTATTTGATAAGTGAATGCAAAAACACATCCCACAGTTTCAAGAGGTAGCAAAAAATGGCTCAGAGCACCAGATAACTGATCAAAAGACACATAATTCTTCAAACTAATACAGCCTCTAAAACTCACCTAAACCCAGTCAATCTAAAATCAGCTTTCTTATTTAGCATTAAGCTACACTGCTACACTGATATTTATCAGATGTCTCCGAAGAGACCTACACTGATATTTATAAGTAAAGGTATGTGATAAATTTGACAAAATCAAAGCACCAAAAATACCTTGATTCTGAGTTCCTTCATTGGATGAGGTGTCAACAGAGCACGAATGGTTGTAACAATAGGGCCCTAAAATCAACAAAAATGCCAAAGTCATGCATTTCATACTTAGAAACATTATGAGAGTGACTCAAGAAAAGAGCAATAATCTTGCCTGCATGCCACAAACAACAATCTGATCTCCTTCATGAAGGACACCATTGACCAATACAACATCAATGGTTGTACCGTGACCCTCAACCACCTTAACTTCCAGCACTGTACACTGAAACAATTCCAACTCAAAAATTATCACTTAATGTCTAAAACAAAGTTGCAATGTAATAGCTGATACAAAACAGAACACACGCAATACCTGAATTTCATTCCTGAAGGTCAGCTTCTCAATCATTGTCTTCTGTGACCATTGCACCAACAGCAATAGTAAATCAGGGATGCCTTCCCCACTGCAATGCGTCAAAAAGGATAAGAAAAAAGAAAAATAAATATTATGATGTTTAGATAATGTCAACCTACCACAATACTAATATCCAAAGTTCATACTTTACCTTATTGCACTAGTTGGTACGATGTTGTATGTTTCACCCATATCTTTGTTTTTATAGTAAAGCTCAGTATTTAAGCCTTGTTCCTTAAACTGGGTTATTATCTGAAGAGCATCACACAGAATTGCAGTCACAACATTAAGGATCCAGCTAGTTTTCAATTATTTTTATAGCATGTTTATTACCTGTATAAGCCTCATGTTAAATTCATTTTGGACATCTTTAGTTTGTTGTTTCATAGCCTTTCCAATGGGTGCATTGCGACATGTTTTCCACCCATAAAGTCGGTCCACCTACAGAATGAAGAGGAAGCAAACAATATTCAGTCAAAGTGGTAAGATAAAATGGTTGAAGCAATGAAAAATGTGCATAGCAACTCACTTTGTTCAACGCGACAATAAACTCAGTGTTCCTCATCCTCAAAAGGTTTAGTGACTCAATTGTCTGTGGTTCCAAGCCATGCATGATATCTACAACCAATATGGCGATATCACACAACCCAGAACCCCTTGACCGCAAGTTAGTAAAAGATTCATGGCCTGGGGTGTCAATAACAAGAAGACCTGGAACATTCAGCTTAGCATCAGCCTTCAATTCCTTGGTCCTATCTCTAATATTCTCAGCAGGAAAGTAGGTTGCTCCAATTTGTTGGGTGATACCTCCAGCTTCACCTTCCTGAACATTAGTACCTCTAATGCAATCAAGCAGTTTGGTTTTACCAGTGTCAACATGACCCATAATACAGCAAATAGGAGATCTAAGGTTTCCTTCACTCTTCTTAGTTTGGGGAAGTGAACTTGGTTTGTCCTTTTGAACTTCTGTTTCTGTACTCCGTATCTTCCCTACAGCTTCAGGTTCCTTAGCAGCTGCAGGAGATTTAGTACCTGAATTAGGTATAACAGTATCATTAACCGATGGGGCGACCTGTTTTTCTTCCTTTTTAGCTGATGACTGAGTCACTGAATCAGCCTCCTCATCCTCAAACGCCCTCTTGACAGGCAAACCAAGGTTAGCATCATCCCAACTTTTAGCATCCCAATCCTCGTCATCATCCTCATCCTCATCCTCATTCTCATCAGCAGGAACATTTTCCTTTATCACATCAGTAACTTCAGCCTTCTCTTTCACATCCATTGTTAAAACCTCTTCCACCTTCTCTTGTTCAGCAGACTCGGAATTTGCAACTTCAGACTTCATCTCGGTATCCTCAAGAGTTTGAGCCTTCATACCAATTGTTTGTCGGTTTGACTTTGACTTCTTAGTCGTGTAAATTGGGCGCTTAGTTGGAGCACCATTGTCAGAAGAAGGTAGTTGAATTCCAGCGTTAGCAAGAAACTGATTTTTCATTATTTCTCTGCGACGTTGTTCTTCCTTCTGCTTTGCAGTTAGAAGCAATCCAGCCTCCTTTTTCAGCCGAAGCTTCTCCTTCTCCTTCTCTTTTTTCCTAAGCCTGGCTTCCTCAGCCTGCCTGGCAAGCTCCTCTTGCCTACGACGCTCTTCTTCTTCTTTCCTAAGCTTCTCCTCCTCTTCTTTCCGTTTCCTCTCTTCAGCTTCCTTACGCCTAGCAAGTGCCTCCTGCATTTCCCTGACATGTTTAGGAAGTTTCTTGTCTGCCACTTTACTTTTTGTTTCATTTTTCACTTCTTCCTTCACCTCTGAAGCAGAGGCTGCTGCAGCTGCTGCAGCCGCCTTTTTCTCTTTCTCCTTTTCCTTCTTCTTTTTCTTCTTCTTTGCAGCTGCCGATTCTACAATTCCTTCATCCTCACCCTGTGCTTCAGTCGAGCCTGTTTCTAATTGTGCTTCAACCTTCTCAACTTGAGCTGGTGGAGCAGGAGTTGGTTCTGTTTTCGAGACAGCAGGTCCTTCCCCTAGCTCTGCCAGAATCTTATCCAAATCATCCTCTTCTTCAGCAATCTTTCCACCCTTTTTCTTTTTCTTCTTAGTCTTAGAAGTTTCAACTACAACAGAACTGACCTTTTCTTGAGGCATTGAGTCATGCCCTTCCGCATTAGTGGCAAGGGCATTAGCTACTTCTGGCTCCATTTCGTTTGTGATGTCATCTCCGAGTGCAGCAAAACCAATATTGCCTTTCTTCTTAGATGACTTCTTTTTACCAGTAAATGCAATAGCCACATCAGTATCTTCTGAGACAGAAGGTGCCTCGAGAAGAGAACCAGACTCTTCACCATCGTCTTCCAACAACAGAGCATTAAATAAACTACCATTTTTCTTTGAAGACTTCGACTTCTTCTTTCCCGCAAAAGAAATTGGTTCTACCTCTTCTTTGTCATCTGTAACAATCAAATTGTCAACCGGGAGCCAAGTTCAATTTTGCAGAAAAGAAATTTTTACACATAATTTAGTGAATCGAAGCATAAACATAAGCCATAAATACAACTAAGGACAAGAAAGCTTATTTCTTACTTGACTGGTTGTCTTCCGCAACCTCAGATTCTTCATTTCCGATTGAATACTCATCATCATTTATCACTATCTTCTTCTTCTTACCCATTGATAAAACTCTGCAATGATTTATACAAACCCTAACATCAAAAAACCTAATCAAGCAAATGCCTTACCTATGTAACAATCTTTCCAAATAAAGTTTTACAATCTTCAAGTATATATATTAACAAATAAAAAGTAAAACAATTGAACTAATCTAAAAAAATCAACAGAAATCGCATAAATGATCTAAAAATCTAAAATCCGAAAAATACAAAATTAGAGAAGTAAAATTACTAAAGATGATTGTAAATCTAGCCCCAAATAGCCAAAGTCTTTTTGTTCAGCTTTGTTTTGTAGTTACTTGAATGTATACTCAGAGCCTCAATACAAAAACGAGACCTAACAAATCTCGATGCAATCTTGATCAACATAAAAAACACGAAAATAAACGATATTAAGAACTGAACAAAAACTAACAAGAACAACACTGATATTAAGAAATGAACAAAAACTAATTAACAACAAGAATAAACGAGAATTGAAAAAATCGTAAAATTTAAAAAAAAAAATCAAAAGCAGAGAAGAGAAGTTAGGAATTAAGATGGGAGAGAAGATGAACAAAATCAGTACTTAGAATTGAACAAAAAATTCTAAGCGAAAATAATAGAACCAAAAAAAAAAAAGGAGAAGAATAAGAGAACCTACCAGAGAAGATGAAGATACTAAAGTGAAGGGAAAAAAATTAGGATGGGAGAGTGAAAGATTGAAGAATTCAGAGAACACAAGTTGAAAGCAGCGCCCCTAATTCACGCAAAGAAATAAGACTGCAAAATGCGAAAACGCAAGTTTGATTAAAAAAAAGCCTTTCGGAAAACCCTAAAAACTATTTTTTTTCAGGGGTCGTCGAGTATATGGATGTAAATTCGGTTACTCGGTCGGATTTATCGGGTTCGGATAATCTCGGGTTTTGTTATTTTGGTTTTGGATTGATTATACCATTTTTGAGTTGGGCTATTGGTTATTCTTCATATTCAGGTCGGTTAAAATTTAATTGAGTTTTATGTTGATTGAACTTTATTTTTATTATACAATTTATTTATTCAAGTTGAAATCGTTTGTGATTGGAGCATGACGAGTTGTAATCGGTTAATTTGGCTGACGGGTGCCAGACAAATTTGGTTCAAACTAAGATAAGATCTGATTACACGCCTACATTTATTGTTTAATTTTAGCTAAACTAAACTTGATTTAATATTAAGCTTCTTATTATTAGTTGAATTAAACATAATACAATTAAATCAAACACTATATTAATTTTGATGTATAGTATAGAAAATTAGAGTTAATATGAGAGTGTCATTTGTAATTATTTTATTGGCCAGTATTATAAGAATATCTATGGCAGGAGTATTAATTAAATGATTTACAATTTAGTGAATTTTTATCTTTTTCAAAAAAAATTAGTTCATATAAATGGCAAGAATAATTGGCTAGAGATTTTCAATTCAAACAACTTTACTTTTTATAAAAAATACAGTTTGCTTCATATTAATGACAAGCATTGCATGAATTTCAATAAAAATTTTATTTTAATAAATGCAGGAATAAAAGGCATAAATATAAATTGCAAGAAATTCAATACAATTCTATTACAAATATAAAACGCTGGTTTCAAAATAACATAGCAAGAATAATAATTGCAGAAATTTCAATTCTAACAATTTTATTCTTTACAAAAATAAAAATTGACTTTTACTACAATGGCATAAATAAAAAACGCTAATTATTACTCCCTCTGTTCTTTTAAGTTTGTCCACATTACTATAACGAGCAGTTTCATAAGTTTGTCCTATTTAGAATATTTTCCTATTTTGGAAAGTCTTTATCTTTCATATACTCTCTTTATCCTTCATTTAACCTTCGTTTATCTCTCATAATACCAATACAATTATTAATTCACACCACTATTTTAATAAAATAATACCCACTATCTACAAAGATTTTACCTTTCTTAATAAAATAATACCCACTATCTACAAAGATTTCACATTTCTTAATAAAATAATACCCATTTTTCTTAATTTGTGTGAAATTTTCAAATAGGACAATCAAAAAAGAATGGAGGGAGTATAATAAATGCAGGATTAAATGAAATAAATATAAATGACAAGAATTTCAATTCAATTATTATAAATATAAAACTGTGGTTTCAAAAGAGCAAGAACAATAATTGTATAAATTTCAATTCTGAGTTCTGACAATTTTATTATTTACAAAAATAAAAATCGGCTTTTACTACAATGGCATGAACAATAGTATAAATTCATCTTTTGATCAACTTAATTAGTTGCTCATACAGTTATACCATCATAATCATAATCATATCATAATCATCATAATCATAATCATAAAATCTAATAAAAAGAATGTGAAATTCCACGTGTCATTTCCATATTGATTTGCCATATAAAGAAATTTTTACCAAAATTGATATCAACTTATTCCTTAATATTTGAGTTGTATATCACAAGAAGATATGTTCTTATAAATTTGCTTGAAATATTATATTTTTGAATTTAAAAGCTATATAAATTTCAAATTAGAATTTCTTAAAATATATTTGTTTTATATGTGTGGTATAAACAAATTAATAAAGTTTCTTCCTTAAAATTTTAATTTCTAAAATATTTCATCAAGAAACAAAGATACAAGATAATCAAAAAATGTTTTGAGAATGACAAATAGTCATCATAATTACGTTAAAAGAAGTTTTCTCATGTATTGCCTTAAAAAGTATGAGATCTTTAATTAATAATTACTAACAACCTTATTTTTTAATAAAAGCCCTATAATTCTAAAATATTTTATCTACTTTATAAAAAAAATAATATTATATATTACTTTTATGCTGATAGCATGTAATTACATTATCATTTAAAATTTATATATATATATATATACTTTTATACTAATAACTTCGTGCATTGCACGAGTTTCTATACTAGTTGTATGTAAATACAATGACAATTTCATAAAGAGGTGTTTCAAAACTTATAAATTCATTATTAACAACCTATTTTGTGTTTTTTATATTTAATTCTTTTTTTAATTACAATGTATGTATGTAAATAATTTATTACGCACCTTCATTTAATATTTTCGTTCGTATAAAATTTCATTAAGATATAAAAGTATATAAAAATCCATGTATTGCACAGGTTTCTATCCTAGTCAAACTATATTTTAGATGAACAAAACTAGATATAGTTATTTTTAACTAACTAATTTGATTTAGTTGAATCAAACAATTTTTTTGCTACACTAAACTTGATTTAGCTAAATCGAAGTTTTCTATTTAAATCAAACTCGATTATACTTGATGTAGTTGGATCAAACTATTTTAGATTATCAAAACGCAAAAGGTGGTTCAACTAAATCAAAGTTAATTTTAGCTGGACAAATTTGATTTAGTTGAATCAAATATTTATTTTTCCTAAATAAACTTAATTCATCTAAATAAATTTTTTACCTAAACAAAATTTAATTCAGCTAAAACAAAGTTATGTAGTTAACTATTTTGATTAAGTTGATTAAACATTTATTTTTGCAAACTTAATTCAGTTAAGTCAAACTATTATTATCCAAACTAAACTTAATTCAGGTGAATCAAACTTATTTTTAGCTAAACTATACTTGATGCGGTTGAATCAAATTATTTGTTCGATTATCAAAAGTTTATTTGGCTAAATCAAAGTTACTTTACGATGAACAAATTTGATTCAACTGAATCAAACATTTATTTTTTTTTTATAAAACTAAATTTCATTCATCAAAATAACTGTTGCCTAAACTAAATTTGATTTAGCTCAATCAAACATGTTTTTTGTTGAACTATACTAGATTAAGCTAAATCAAACTTTTTGTTAATAAACTTAACAAGGATTCATATGGATCAAACTTATTTTATCAAAACTAAATTTTGATTTTGTCAAATCAAACTTATTTTTAGTTAAGTATTCTTAATGCAGCTATATCAAACTATTTTTAGCTGAAAACTTGATTTTGTGAATCAAAGTTTTTTTTAGCTAAACTAATTTGAATCAACTGAATCAAACAGTTATTATTTGCTAAACTAAACTTAATTAAGTAAATCAAACTTAGTTTTACATAAAATAAAGTTAATTCTGCTGAATTAAACTTATATTTTTAGCTAGATGATACTTAATATTGTTAAATTAAACTAATTTTTAGATAAATAAAACTTGATGTAACTGAATCAAACTTAATTTTAGCTGAAAAAATGTAATTCAGTTGAATCAAATATTTATTTTTCCTAAACTAAACTTGTTTCAGCTAAACAAACTTACACAATATAAATTAACAATTCTTTTACCTTATATGATCTCACCAATTTTGATTTTATATATCTTTATATTTATAAATATCCCACTATGCTAAATTTATTAGTCTTTGTTAATAATAATAATAATAATAATAATAATAATAATAATAATAATAATAATAATAATAATAATACCCATCTTGACGACGCAATACAACGTGGGCAAAAGTAGGCAACCATTAGAGCACCTCACTAAACCCATGGGACAAAAATTTAAAGCTAAGCTTGGAACATTACCAACCCAAGATATACCACAACATAATGTAGATAACCTAGACTTTTCAATAATTTGAGAGGATTACAGACAAATTCAATGATCCAATCAAGGATGGACCATTAGAATATCCATAAATCTCAATCTAGGGAGAAAACAGGAATAACAAACAACTTGTTATCCTCAAATACAAAACCGTAAATTGCGGTTCAAGCAAATTCAATACCCAATAAATTGGATACTTACAAACCTGCAAATCATACCATATCCACTGATTCAATTGAATGGGGAAACAGGATCTAAGATCCAATCATATATGGACCATTAGATTCCTCCATTACTCAATTGAGAGGTAGCAGGAATAACAAATATTATGTTACCCTCAAAGACAAACCGCAAAACGCAGTTTATGGGGACGTTTCGCAAAATACTCTACGAACAAGTTGTTGAACGAAATACCCATTTGTGGAACAGCTTAACCCAGAATTTGAGTTCAAAAGCTTGAAATATACCATAACAATAATAAAGAATCGAGACAGGGTCCTCGATTTTCCATGAATTAGGGACCCATAGGTCAATCCTAAAGCATTTTCATCCACTGCCTCTCTGAAATCGAGATTTTTCCAGAGATGAGGGAAGAACAAGCCTCAGTCGAAAATGGGTAAGAACCCCAAATCCAGTTTCAAACAAAAAGAAAATTTTCTTATAAAAGAAAAATCGAAGGCTTAAATTGGGAAAAACTAGTTTACTAAACAGAGACTACTTTTTAGAGGTGTATGAAGCACACGGATCTATCTTCTTCATCGAGGGGGGCGGCCTCTTCTTCTGATTGCCATGGCTGGGGCAAGAGTTGCCCTTAGAGAAAAAACCTAGATAGAGAAAGAAGAGAGAGTGGCTCAAAAACTTCTTGTTTGATTCTTTTCGATGCTTCTAGATAGAGTTGCTTGTTAATGATGCAGCAAAAATGCCAGGCAAGTGGTGGTGTTGATGAAGATCATGCTTCTAGATGCTGCAGGTTCATTTTGGGCACCACTCAAAGATGTTAAAGCATTTTCATTGTACTGGACTACTCCTAGTCTTAGTTTTGTTTTGCATTGTAGTGAACAAACTTGTGCAATGATTTTGCACATTTTGATCCTTTTGTAATAGTCTCGTATATGACAAATTATCTGTATAGGTTATCGAGGTGCCGCATTATTTCCAAGTATATGACGAGGGGCTGCTCAAGCCATTAGGAGCTTGGAAATGTCGCGACACCTAAGTTTCTTTGGACCTAGGATGTAAAGCTTCGGCTTTTTTTCTGGCATTTTATAAAATTTATTTTGCCAAAAAAAAAAATAATAATAATAAATTGTAAATGGGCATTATATCCTTTTACTATAAAATATTTGCAAGGAGAGAATACAGTTCATGAATCCTTCCATGAACAATGTTTGTGCCACATCAGTAATTCATCCTTGCTTTAACATGCACTTGAATTAGATTTTATTAGTTTAATCTGCTTTCACAAACAGAACACTACCCTCCTTCACTATTTCTACATCATGCTTGTCGCTCCTGTCTTTCTCTCCAACTGCTACTCTTCCATCAAGTGAAATTACTTTTGGATTTTGGAATTGCAATAATTTATTGATTTTCAAGTTTCGTCCTGTGTGTACAATGAGGTAATATTTGAATTTGTTTAGGGTTTATCATAGGGCTTTTTGATTGAAAATTTCGGGTATAAATTTAATTTTTAGGATTTTTGTATTGAAAATTGAGGGTTTTGGGTAGATTCAGGGTTTTCATTGATTTTTTTAATGAAAGTTTAGGGTAGATTCACCGCCAATTTAGGGTTTTTGAGGATTTTTGGGTAGATTCACCATGTCTACCAATTCAGCAATTGTGACATTGCGAGAAATTGCGAAATTGCGAAAAAAAACGTAACAATTCAGCAATCTTGAATTCACATACCAAAAACTGCAAACCTAAAGTGGTTTTATGAGGATTGTTGTGGTAATTGATTTGCATTTTTTGTATTTATTTGATTGATTATGAATCTTTGGTGAAGATTTGGTTGTGAATGTAATTTGGAGGTTTTATTACTTTTTAGGTTGATTAAGATGAACTGATAATTGAACATTTCTAAAGTAGATTATTTCATTTACACGGATAAATTTCTTGAGAATTTGGGTTTGTGCGAGAAGCTGGTACTCAAACCTCTTGAGTAACTTCATGGGCCCATTTATTTTGAACCCTCATCTGCCTGAGAACATAGCAAACTCAATGAATGCAGACTCTCATTTTGAACTCGGTAAGAAACTCCCGGGTCGCTAATGAAGGTTGAAAGGAATTGGATAGGAGAGACTCTGCAATGTTGAATAAGGTAATTTTTGTGTTCCTGAAAAATGTGCTTCGGATTAGATTCAGCGAAGTGATGTAAAGATCACGTAGCACGCTCATCCATTTTTCATCATAGTCCATCTCAAAATTTGTTGGCATCACTAAGGTATGTAAATTTGATTGCTCTCCAATACACAAAAACCAAGATTCTTGCATTCAATTGTCCTTGGGGCTAATTGGCCCCTTATGGGAGCCGGACACCTCATGAGGAGGTTTTCTCCCCCTATTCGGCCATCTCAGGTATTCAAACACCCAGAAGAAAGGGGTGCCCCTAGTCGGCTATACCTGGTACTCGGATACTTGAGGATCAAGTTGGGAGTGTCCCTATTCGGCCTCTAAAGGTATTCGACCAACGTGTATTCGGCCCCCCGCTGATACTGAGACAGTTAAGGGACAAGTGGAAGGTCCGTATTCGGCCCCGAGTGGAGTTCGGACACCCCAGGTAGGGATGGTCACGGGTCTAGGACCCTGTTGGACCCGCCCCTGACCCGCCCCTTTTTAAGGGTCTGGGTCTTATTTTTTGAGACCCATCGGATCCAGGTCGGATCTGAATCTAAAAAATAATTGGCGGGTCCGGATCCGGGTCTAATATCAGGACCCTGGACCCGCCCCTTGGACCCTTATAAATATTAAATTGTTCGTTTTTATTTTATTTTCATATAATTGATCGGGACTTTACGTCCTTCAAATGTAATACCGCAAGTGCACGGCGTAGTTTAGTACGACGGCAAGTACGGGTCGAATCCACAGGGAGTGGGGGTTATGTCAATGGTTTCTCAATCGATTAGCGAGCTCAAAAACGTATAAAATGGTGTTTGGAGATAGAACTAAATAAAGCAAGTAATTGGAATGAAAAGCAAAACATAAAAGTAATTAACAACACAATGAACTAAGGAAAAGAACACAACAAACACAATCAATTAGCTAAATAGGCATAGGTTAGGCTTTCTCACCATGGTAGTCTTTACTAACTTCAACCTAAGGTCATGGTTATGGGTTGTTATGAGGAAGAACGTATCTTAATTACTAATGTTCTCTCTCGAGCAACAATAGCTTCCTAAAACATACTTAACTACCTATTCTCATGGAGCTAAGCATAGATTAAGACATGAAGCACACATTCATTATTTCCAATCAAAACATCTACCTATTCTCATGGAGATGATTCAACTTTTAAGCATAGATTATCGTTAAAAATCGACTCTCGCCCTCAATTCAACGACACTAAACAAGATAGCAAAATCTATGTTAAACCATAAACAACACAACCAATGTCAAAGGTCAAGATAGCAATTTAAACTATATACATGGTGATCATGCCTAACCTAAGCCAAAACAACTACTCACTCATGTTCATATCAAAGTTATAGATTGCACTTAAGCTAATAAACATGGATGAATGAATTTAACTAGAGTATTCTAACAATATGAGTGCAAATAGTTGAATAACAACAAGCATAAACTTATGAAGCCAAAGACAAACAATCACTAATTAGCATGAATTCAAACCAATAAAAGTAAGTATAGAAATTACTCTTTGATGAACAAGATGAATTGATGAATCAAATCAATAACTTCCAAAAGCTTCAATGGGAATACACCAATGGTTGAAGAATTCCAAATTGCAAAATATTACACAAAAGGATTAAGCTAAGATAGTGTTTGGAAATTGAAAACTCTTAATTGAAAGAAAAGAAACTATGCTAAACACTAATTCTTGATTGAAAATGAAAGCTAAGCTAAGAATACATAGAAATTACTATAAAGTGAAGGTGAAAACTGAGATGCTAAGTTGTGATGAAAGATGAGATCCTCAACTCCTTCTTCCTCTTCTCTTTTTATAGACTTCAAGGCATGTGGGGGTGGTGGTTTCATGATTGCTCCACCACCCCTAAGGTGTAGGAGGGAGGTGCCACCCCTAAAGATAGGGTAGGGTGGCAAGGGAGGCTAGGCAGCAGAGATAAGAAGCAAATGAATTTAATTGGACCCAATTGCTTTTTAAAAGAATCGCGAAAAGCTGCTGCCGCCCATCTCGCTCGACCCGAGCAAGCCTGCTCGACCTGGTCGAGCGAGCATCAGGTACACAGGTCAAAATCTTCAAAAATAGAACAGTTACCAAAAAATAGCTCCGCTCGACCTGACCGCTCGACCGAGCGAGCTCGCTCGACCCATCGAAAATGCTTCTGTCGACATTCTGAAGCTACTGGAAGTGAATAGTACTTTCGCTCGACCCGAGCCAAATCCGCTCGACCTGGTCGAGCGACCTTCAGGATGGTCCTGCTCAGCTTCTATCTCTAATGCAAGTCTTTTTGATGCTCGAGCAAGCTTGGCTCGACCCAGATTTGGTCGAGTGGTCTTAAAATGGGCTATTTTGGCTCTCGTTTCGACTTATCTTCTTGACTTTGCTCATCAAAGCCTTGCTTCATTAAGTTTCGGAGCTGAATGAGCAACGTATGCATCAAAAGAGCTTGAGTTTTACCTGAAATTCAACAAAACAACAAAACACCAAACCAAGCGTAAAATCTTATATAAAACAAGCATAGCTGCATCAAATCTCAACATAATTCAATTAAACTATGGGGGTAAAGTATGAATAAAATGTAGCTAACAAATTCCCCCAAGCCAAGATCTTTGCTTGTCCTCAAGCAAACTTTGCAAAATCACAATTCATAAAAAGAAGAGGTCGGGAACCAACATAAATGCACAAGAATGATCTAACAATAGCTACGATCATGAACACACAAGCCACAATTTGTCAAAAGATGCATGATGGTTTAGCAAGCTATGATTATCAATTCTAAAAAGTTTGAAATGTATCCATTTCCACAAATTATTCTCAAAACAAGTTGTCAAGCAATGACCTATCCATACTGAGTCTAAGACTCCCAAACCAATCACAATGTGTATAATTGGACCTCACTTTTGGGTATGTAAGCCAAGAAAAACATCCACGCTCAAGTGTTTGGAGTTACGCTCATTCTCTCATCCTATGGCTCAAAGTGATGCGAGCCTCTAAATAGAGATGTGTCAAAGTTTCGCACCTCGGTACTTGGGGTCTCAAAGGCTAAGACTTCACTAGAAGTAAGTGGATTAACCAAAAAGAGGTGAATTGGTAAAGGTTAGAATATGAAAATGTAGAAATGGTAAGGAAGATTAAGGTTATAAAAAGAGATAGCATAACTAGTTAGTTGACCTAAACAAACCAAAATGACCCATGGTTTCACACAACTTGACATTTATTAACTACTAATATATATTTTTTTTTCTATACAAGTTTTCGATTTTTTTTTTTCTTTTTTCTCTTTTTTTTTTTTGATGTATATAGGGAAAACAAACAATACACTACCAAAAGCGGGTAGTGAACCAAAGCGCTCTAAGAGCTGTATAACACATAACTATATATATATATATAACCATATCTAAAATTACAAATATCACCATGATATATATATATATATACAAGTGGTGACCTCAAAAATCAAAAATAAGCTAAAAACTCATGTCAAGTGTGATAAACCAACAACCAACATACCATCAACCAAATCAACTAGTATGCTAAAGTGTTAAGGGTGAAGGTGAAAGTAAGTGAAAGTGAAGGAAGAGAAAATGAAAGACTTGAATGAGATATGAAGGAAAATGGGGTTTAATGTAGGTTAGCAAGAGGGTAGGAAGGGAAAGAAAATTGGTTTGATCCAAACTAGCAACTAGATCCATACAACGCCCAAGTCCCACAAGTCATGCCTAGTGCGCTACAAATCTACAATCTCATTAATCTCCATGAATGCACGGTAGAGGCTCAATAAATACTCACGGCTTTAAAAACATGTCCAAAAATACCCAAAGGCGGTGCCACAAACCAATTCAATGCTTGACTTTTGTTTTGAAAACTCAAAGTTCAAAGGATTGTAAATCAAAAAATTTAGAAGAAATAATCTAAGCTTGCCAAGGAATCATACACAAAATTAAGAATATGGCCCAAAATGAAATCAAGTCAGCTACTGAAGATCAAAACTGTGCATGAATGTGATTCAAGGAACTGAAAACATACCTAATCAAATTAAGAAAATATAGAACTAATTTACAAAAACAACAAAACTGAAAAAGAATCAATAAAAGCATGCATATATACACAACAAGAACCTAAGGAGACCATAAACACAACACCTCCCCCAAGCCGAACTGAGCAGTGTCCTCAATGCGACAAAAGGGCTTTAGAGAAGGTGGTTAGACTCTAGTCATCACTCTCATCTCCCTCTCCGTCATCCTCATCATCATTTCCCTCTTCATCGTCATCGTCGTCCTCATCATCCTCTTCCTGTGCCCCAGGACCAAAAGAGGTACTAGCACTACCCACATTACTATAGACATACCGAAAATCACCAGGCGGGGGTGTGTACCATGAAGGGTGCACGTGATGCGGAGGGATGTGCCCCTGCCTATAGTGATGGTCATATATGGGATATTGGCTGCGCTGGTAATCGACCATGAATTGGTCGTACCGGCTTTGTTGTGCCTCTATCCGGTCGAACCGCTGATCAAAGCCGTCCATACGTAAATGTAACCGCTCTAAGGAGGCCAAGACGGGATCAGGATTGGTATGGCGGGGTGATGGTGGGGGTGGAGGAGCGGTGTGCGAGGTGCCACCAAACTCATAGGTAGAGGATGGGCCTCCTTGCTCAAATGTGGAAGAGGGGCGGCGCTCCTCGTGTGCGGAGGAAGAGCCACCTTGCCTAAAACTAGACATGAATCCATCTCGTCCCCGTCGTGAATACTGGTTGTGAAAAGGCTCATGATGAGGCCTCTCCACTGCAATAGGCTCAGGTTGAGGTGCCTCCTCTCTAAAGAGATAAGAGGCACGGTTGGGGACTAAGTCGGGGAGAGCTTGGGTAGGGAGAGGGATACCAACTAGTCTGTCATGAACCTTCCACCATGTTTGACCGTTAATGAGCTCTATCCACTTAGATTGAACTAAGTGGTTCATACTGATGGTGGTGATCTCACGAGGGAGTACCCCTTCTCCTCTCCAACCAAAGTGCATTGCTATGTGAGTGATGAGTCCGCCAAACTGTATCGGTGTACGAACAGTGCTGGGTTGATTAATAGTATGGCGGAATGTATGGACTAGGAGTCTAGCTAGATTGTAGGTAAAACCGCATTCAGGACGGAGGAATGAGCCTAAAATAACCAAATCATTGCTATTGGCCTTGTTGGACTCGGATTTGGCCGTGATAGTGAATGACATGAACTTGAGCCAAATTCTGAGAACAGGGTGATGGACCTTTTTCAGAACTAAATTCTGCAGGTTGGTCAAGTTTTCTCCAGATATTAACGGCCAAATCTGGGAAGGGTGTTGTGCATAGTCTAATCCCCTTCCCGAGTTATCTAGACCAAACAAATCAGTAAGCTCAGACGTACTGAGCTGCCGCTCAACTCCATCTATCCTGAAAAACAGAGTGGTTTCACCAAAATCGTCCTGTGTGATGGTCAAAGAGCTTAAAAATTCTAAGACTAACCCTGAATATGTCTCCCTATGCATATTAAACATGAAACCCATTCCTATAGCTCTAAAGAAGTGCATAGCATACTCAAATAAACCTAGGTTTCTAAGCAAATTAGCACAAATAAATCTGGTTGGGATGATAGGCCTTTGCTTAATATATTGAAACTTATCTCTTTGCGCCTCATCCCGAAAGACAACATTAGGGTAGTCCTCATCTGGTTCAAGGCGTGGTGGTGATGGACTCCTCTCTCTTCTTCTTGTTCTCCTTGGTGCCATTGTTGAAAACTACTGCAAATGAAAAACAAAAACAAGACACAAACACAAGGATTTCTACTAAAATGTAGAAATTTGTTAGGAAAAACAAGAATTAAACCCAAAAATATAAAATTTACCTTGAAGATGCAAAAACCCTAAAACTTGAGACTTGACATAGAAATGGTGATAATGGTGTGAAAAGGGTTGAAGAAGATGATGAAAATGGTGGGAGATTAAGAGATTTGAAGAGAAAAGATGGGGAAAATAGAAGAATTAGAAGGATTTTAGAGTTAGGGCTTGGGTTTTTTTTAGTGAGAGAAAGTGAGAGAAGTAAGCTTGCTCGAGTGAAATGAGGTATTGCTCGAGTAGATCTGATTTTAATAGTGCATTCTGTCAGAAAACTGCTGCTTGCTCGACCGAGCGAGCTCGCTCGACCGGGTCGAGCGGAGTCCAAAATCCCAGATTTTGCTTTCTGCCTTAATTTTGAAGTTTCTGGAAAAATTGGAAACATTTGCTCGAGTGGGTCGAGCGATATAGCTCGAGCGGGTCGAGCTAATCCCCTGCATTCAACCTGCACACCTGATGCTCGCTCGACCAAATGGTACTGCTCGAGTCTGTCGAGCGAGGTGTTTTTCTGCTATTTTCATGTTTTTAAACATTTTAGTGCTTTGCTATATTGAAAATATCCTTTTTGCTCGACACTACAGGTTCAGTTCTGCAGATTCCCTCAGTTTTATGCAACAATTAACAACTTAACTCACTAAATCCTGCATCCACCAACTAAGTACAAGCATGCTATACAACAATACAAACTAAAACTTGAAACATTAATTAAAAGTAAAAACTCAAACCGAAGTTGGGTTGCCTCCCAACTAGCGCTTCTTTTAGGTCATTAGCTAGACCTTTTTCAGTAAATAGCTTGACAGACTTCGAAGGAGTTTGTCAAACTCACTCCCTACAAAAGAAAGAGTTAAGTAATAACAAATAGAGAGAAACAAAGACAAACATCTCAATGTAATAGAATATATATAGAAAAATGGCTTATCATTACATGATGAAAAGCCAAAGAAAAACTGGACAAAGGGAGGAAAGCGGAAATCAGTTGGAATAGGTTGACATAGATCAATGGAGGTGAAGCTATATCCAACTAATGGCAAAGCTTTATGACCATTAAAAGGAGCATGAAACAGACCAAATTGAGGTATTATAGGGTGATCACAATGCATGATGTTTAGAGTCTCACTAGAAAGAGTGTTGTATGTATGCACATATGACTCCTTATTGATAGGCACATTAATCGTGTGATCACTATGCTCATTCACAAACAAGTCATGCTTACATGGCATAAAAACAAGAGACTCATTAATATAAGACAAGCAAGGTGCCTCTACAATAGGCTCATAGTGAGAGGGCACAGGAATACAAAGCTGATCATTTATGCCATCAAATGTTGTTTCCAAAAGAGGATTATCTATAGAGGAGCAAGGTTGGTTAAGGGCTTGCCTTAACTGCATAGAAAATTCCTTAAAATCTTCATTTTCATAAATCAAATCATCATCACCAGACTCCTCGAAGGGTGGATAGGGACAAGGGTACGAAAAAGGTAAAGCGGAGGACCCGTTAAGGTAACTAGGATCCGCATATTCTACACTAAACTCATTAACCAAGTCATAACTCCCATCAAAACTTCCATATGAAATTTTCGCAATATAGTCATCTTTCAGTGCTAAACATGAAGGATTTGCCTCCAAATGGTCAAGAAAGGTTGTATGATTCATATCATGAGAAGGGAGCGTATGAGCCATTTCTTGTTCATAGCTTTCCTTGGCTAACCATTCAAAAAATTCCCAAGCTCTTTCTATTGGTTGGTCAAGGAACTCAAAGTTATACATGATCTCGACTTGATCCCTAGTGTCATCATTTAAACCATCATACATCATTTTGCATATATTCCACATTTCAAGGTCATGGTCATGTGGTAGGGAGTCACCAAGCCTCCAATAATACCTCCAAAAAGCCTCATGCTTAAATTGGCGACACAACAAGCTAGCCATAAGAGTCATACAAAGAACCAACTAATTAAGAAAAACCATCAATATATCACCGTCACTCCCCGGCAACGGCGCCAAAAACTTGATCGGGACTTTACGTCCTTCAAATGTAATACCGCAAGTGCACGGCGTAGTTTAGTACGACGGCAAGTACGGGTCGAATCCACAGGGAGTGGGGGTTATGTCAATGGTTTCTCAATCGATTAGCGAGCTCAAAAACGTATAAAATGGTGTTTGGAGATAGAACTAAATAAAGCAAGTAATTGGAATGAAAAGCAAAACATAAAAGTAATTAACAACACAATGAACTAAGGAAAAGAACACAACAAACACAATCAATTAGCTAAATAGGCATAGGTTAGGCTTTCTCACCATGGTAGTCTTTACTAACTTCAACCTAAGGTCATGGTTATGGGTTGTTATGAGGAAGAACGTATCTTAATTACTAATGTTCTCTCTCGAGCAACAATAGCTTCCTAAAACATACTTAACTACCTATTCTCATGGAGCTAAGCATAGATTAAGACATGAAGCACACATTCATTATTTCCAATCAAAACATCTACCTATTCTCATGGAGATGATTCAACTTTTAAGCATAGATTATCGTTAAAAATCGACTCTCGCCCTCAATTCAACGATACTAAACAAGATAGCAAAATCTATGTTAAACCATAAACAACACAACCAATGTCAAAGGTCAAGATAGCAATTTAAACTATATACATGGTGATCATGCCTAACCTAAGCCAAAACAACTACTCACTCATGTTCATATCAAAGTTATAGATTGCACTTAAGCTAATAAACATGGATGAATGAATTTAACTAGAGTATTCTAACAATATGAGTGCAAATAGTTGAATAACAACAAGCATAAACTTATGAAGCCAAAGACAAACAATCACTAATTAGCATGAATTCAAACCAATAAAAGTAAGTATAGAAATTACTCTTTGATGAACAAGATGAATTGATGAATCAAATCAATAACTTCCAAAAGCTTCAATGGGAATACACCAATGGTTGAAGAATTCCAAATTGCAAAATATTACACAAAAGGATTAAGCTAAGATAGTGTTTGGAAATTGAAAACTCTTAATTGAAAGAAAAGAAACTATGCTAAACACTAATTCTTGATTGAAAATGAAAGCTAAGCTAAGAATACATAGAAATTACTATAAAGTGAAGGTGAAAACTGAGATGCTAAGTTGTGATGAAAGATGAGATCCTCAACTCCTTCTTCCTCTTCTCTTTTTATAGACTTCAAGGCATGTGGGGGTGGTGGTTTCATGATTGCTCCACCACCCCTAAGGTGTAGGAGGGAGGTGCCACCCCTAAAGATAGGGTAGGGTGGCAAGGGAGGCTAGGCAGCAGAGATAAGAAGCAAATGAATTTAATTGGACTCAATTGCTTTTTAAAAGAATCGCGAAAAGCTGCTGCCGCCCATCTCGCTCGACCCGAGCAAGCCTGCTCGACCTGGTCGAGCGAGCATCAGGTACACAGGTCAAAATCTTCAAAAATAGAACAGTTACCAAAAAATAGCTCCGCTCGACCTGACCGCTCGACCGAGCGAGCTCGCTCGACCCATCGAAAATGCTTCTGTCGACATTCTGAAGCTACTGGAAGTGAATAGTACTTTCGCTCGACCCGAGCCAAATCCGCTCGACCTGGTCGAGCGACCTTCAGGATGGTCCTGCTCAGCTTCTATCTCTAATGCAAGTCTTTTTGATGCTCGAGCAAGCTTGGCTCGACCCAGATTTGGTCGAGTGGTCTTAAAATGGGCTATTTTGGCTCTCGTTTCGACTTATCTTCTTGACTTTGCTCATCAAAGCCTTGCTTCATTAAGTTTCGGAGCTGAATGAGCAACGTATGCATCAAAAGAGCTTGAGTTTTACCTGAAATTCAACAAAACAACAAAACACCAAACCAAGCGTAAAATCTTATATAAAACAAGCATAGCTGCATCAAATCTCAACATAATTCAATTAAACTATGGGGGTAAAGTATGAATAAAATGTAGCTAACAATAATAATAGTATATATAATTAATTATGCTACTTGCTAAGTGCTAACCCGATTACCCTTATTTCATAGACTCGAACTAGTGTTTACAATAAAATTTAAGCGTATATTGGTGACGTTATGCGAGTTTAGATGTTAAATTAGTATTAAATATTTGTAAAATACGATAATAACTCTCTTACAAATATACGGAAAATACAATGACTTACAAATGTTTTAAATTTGACAAATCAAAGAGACTTATTTTAGACCCACTAAGGACCCATTAAGAACCCTAGACCCATCAGATTCGGAGGGTCCGGGTCCGGGTCTGAAAATTTTGGACCCTTAGGGTCTGGATCCGGGTCTGGATCTCAAAAAATTAAAAGGGTCTGGGTCCGAGTCTGGTTGGACCCGCTCCAGACCCGCCCCATGACCATCCTTACCCCCAGGAGAGGGTTGCCTCCTATTCGGCCACTCTTATATTCGGATACTCCAGGCAAAGAGTTAAGTGATTTGATTGATTTGATGGGTAAACAGTGAAATAATGGCTATAAATACCCTTACAAATACAACTTTGACCATTGGTTTTTCACAAAATTCCTAGAGAGATAAAGAAAAGGTTTTGTAAAATATCACTCTTATTAATGTAGTCTTTGAGTCGGTGTAGAAATTTTCTTTCACTAGATCAAAATCTCTGCCTGACTCAGGGAGTATATAAATGAGAATGATAAAAGCTAAGTTGGAGAGGGGCACCTCCTATTCGGACCCCCAAGGGATGGGTACTGTCCCTATTCGGCTACCTGTCTCCGGATTTCTGGGTTAGACGGAAGACTCTATACGACAGAAGTATCCTCACCTTTTCTCTAAGGTTAGTAAGTTACGGGACGTAACTTCCTTAAGGGGGTAGAAGACAATAGGAATTTCGCGTGATTCATGCCTTTTGAGTTATTTTGTTTATGTGTATAGTGATTAACTCCGTTTTTACTTATTTTGTGGTTATGTGTTACCTTATTTTGTGTTATGATAAGTTGTCGTTTTGGGGTTAAAACCTTTTTAAGGGGGTAGTCTGTAACACCCTAATATTTTTCCTATATTTTCCTCGATATATCTAATAATTTACTAGTAATATATTTTTATATATGTTTTTTTGTTTATTATTGGGCTAAGTCGTGAAATTTCAATCCTTTTTGGCAATTTCAGTTACTTTGGGTCCAAACTCTTTCTTAAACCCATCTTTATTTTCAAATAAAAAAATAAGATAGGAGGGAATGTGTGAGGATGGTCAGCCCTATGGTGAGAATCAAGAGTAGTCTATAACTCCCTTAGGGTAATGAAAGAGCAAGCCTTAATCTCACATAATTAGCATCCTTAATTCTATAATCATTTCTTATTCTCCCATTCTATTCCTAAACTTACAAAAAATAATTCTCTCTGATTCTTCCCAATACCACACACCTAGTTCCCCATCATTTGGTGTTTTTCCTTTGCAATTGTGAGTATAATTCTCCAACCTATGTTGATTCTTAAGATTTATATGTAAAATCTTGTGGTTTTATGTTTAAATTATGATTTGAAACTTCATGTATGAATTTGTGTTGCATTCTTTTATCTTAATTGATGTAGGATGTTTTTAGTGTTTTTAGATATGCATATATGTGAAGAATAGGATTGGTGTGTGTGATAGATGATTTTGAAAATTATATATAAATATAAATGTTCATGTGAAAAAATGTGTATGTGGCATTTTTATATTTGGTGGAAAAGAAATTTATTTTATTGGCTAAAATGAGAAATTTATATCATCATCATCATCATCATCATCATCATCCAACCCAGTGTATCCCGCTCATAGAAACTATAAACAGGCTCTGGGGAGGGAAGGACGGCGACACTCATACCCATAAAGGAGAGCGTGACCAAAAGGAGTCCCCCGGCTCGAGAAAGATGAAGACATGATTAGGGATGGTCATGGGTCCAGGACCCTCTTGGACCCGCTCCGTTTTTAAGGGTCTGGGTATAATTTTTTTAGACCCGTCGGATCCGGGGCGGGTCTGGATCCAAATTTTTTTTAACGGGTCCGGATCCGAATCTGAAATTGAGACCCGGACCCGGACCCTAGACCCGACCTGTAGACCCGGACCCTAGACCCGCCCCTCAGACCCGGACCCGGACCCTTAATAATATTAGTTTTTTTATTTAAAAATATTTTAAATTACCTATATACCCACTTCATATAAATACATCTAACCCTAATTTTTCAATCCAAGTAAGAGACCAAGTAGTCTTCTGCTATAATCTGGAGCGCCGTCCAGTGTCCATAATTACCTTCTCCTTCATCTAAAGCTTTTTGAGGTATTCTCTTTGCTATAATCTGATTTTTTAATCTGATTTTTGTTAATCTACCTTCTCCAAGTCTACCTTCTTGATGTATTCTCTTTGATATAATCTGATTTTTTAATTCTAATCTAATTTTTGTTAAGTTTGAGGTATTCTCTTTGCTATAATCAAATGAAAATATACCCACTTGATGTTAATCTCGAATTGTAGCTAGAAGTTCCATTACTTCAATTGTATTTGTAGAATTTATTATAGTTCTCTTGGCTTTAATACCCGTTCTGCACTCCTGCCGTCCATATATTTTTTTTTCTTCATTTTATAATGTTGTTTTGTTAATCTAAAGCAGTGGCTTTTGTTCATTGGAAATCAGTGGCTTTTGTAAATCTGAAAATAATGTTGTTTTTTCTGCCGTTCCATTACTTCAATTTTATAATGTTATTTTATTTTGTAATTTTCTTTTGTTCATTGGAAATCAGTGGCTTTTGTTCATATTTTATTTTGTAATTTTCCTTTGTTCATTGGAAATCAGTGGCTTTTGTTCATATTTTGTTCATATTTTGGAAATCAGTGGCTATTATTTTTTTTTTCTAAATATATGGAAATAAGTGGCTATTCTTTATGCAAGTCTTATATTATACTATGTTTTATGCAATTTGAATATATATAATGGATGAATCACAATGTACGTCAAAATCAGTGGCAAAACCACAAGGTAATTCTGTTACGGAGTCAAAAGATACATTGGATGCAGATGAAGAAGGGTTTGTTAACGATGGTGGTACTGCTATTGGTACTGGTACTCCAAGTCAATGCACAAAAGATAAGGGAATAAGGAAAACAACCTCTGAGGCATGGAATTATTTTACGAGAGAGGAGGTAAATGGTGTGACTAGAGCTATTTGTAAGCATTGTGGTGTTAGTCTAGTAACTGGTGGTAATAGTGGAACTTCTCATCTTTTGAAACACGCAAAGAAAGTTTGCTCAGGAAGACATTTGAATCTTTCACGTGGTCAAACTACTTTAAGAGTTAAGAAGGAATTTGATGGGTCAAGTTCTTTGGAATTTAGTGGTAAAGACAAACTCAAAGAGTTCGACCAAGATTTTTCGAGAAGGCAATTAGTTTCCATGGTTATTATGCACGAGTATCCATTGTCTATAGTGGATCATATTGGGTTTAGGAGGTTTTTTGAAAGCCTTAATAGCAATTTTAAGATGATTTCTAGGTCCACTTTAAAGCGAGATATCATGAAGATGTTTAAAGAAGAAAAAGTTACTCTACACAAATTGCTCGAGCATAATGAAAGTAGAATTGCAATCACTACTGATATGTGGACTGCAACCAATCAAAAGAAGGGATACATGGTCATAACTTCACATTTTATTGATAAACAATGGGTGTTACGCAATCGCACCTTAAGGTAAAATCTTACTTATTTACTCTTTTAATACTTTTAGTTTTATCCTTTCACTAAAACATATATTATTCTATATAGGTTTTGCTATGTGCCTTGTCCTCACACTGGAGGTGTTATTGCAAAGGTATTGATGGATTGTTTATCTCAATATTGTTTAGAAAATAAAATATCTGCTGTTGTTGTTGATAATGCCACTACTAATGATTCAATGATGAAGATTTTAATGGATAAATTTGAGAAAAGGTCTTTGATGCTTGAGGGTGATCTTTTGCATTTGCGTTGTAGTGCTCATATATTGAACCTAATAGTTCAAGATGGATTAGGGGTTATTAGTACTGCAATTGAAAAAGTTCGTGATTGTGTGTCTTTTTGGATGTCAACTCCTAAAAGAATTGAAAATTTTGAGGAGGCTTGTCGTTTTTTGGAGTTAACTAACATTAAGAGGCCTAGTCTTGATTGTAAAACAAGATGGAATTCAACCTACTTGATGCTTAAAACTGTTTTGCCATTTAAAGATGTGTTTTCAAGGTTAAAGCGAGTGAATAAAAAGATGAATTTTGTTGTTCCTAGTGATAAGGATTGGGAATTAGCTGAGCTTGTCTGTGATAAGTTAGAAATTTTTTACACTACAACTAATGTTTTTTCTGGAAGAAAGTTTATCACTATTAATCTTTTTTTCCGAAGGGTTTGTGAAATTAAAATTGCAATGGGTAAGTGGTTACAAAGTGATGTTGAAATTATTAGATTGATGACAGAAAATATGCTTGACAAATTTGACAAGTATTGGGATCATATGTGTGAACTTTTGGCTATTGCTACTATCTTAGATCCAAGAAATAAGATGGATTGTGTGGAGTTTTATTTTAGGAAGTTTTTTGATGGTAATGAGGTTGATATGCAATTAGCAAGAGTTCGTAGATGTCTTGGGGAGTATCAAAGGAAAAGTGATCTTGCGAAAAATATGAATGATGCTAGTGTTGGGCAAAGTAGGAAACGACTTGCGCCAAGTTCTTTAGACGGTGTACAAGATGAATTTGCTCAATCTAAGAGAACAAAAGTTAGAAAGGTGAATAGGTGTGAATTGGATTTTTATTTAGAGGAAGAACCATTATCGGATGATGAGGATTTGGATGTCCTTTATTGGTGGAAAGTAAACTCAAAGTATCCGACTTTGCAAAAGATTGCGAGAGATATTCTAGCCATCCCTGTTTCTTCCGTTGCTTCTGAAAGTGCTTTTAGTACCGGAGGAAGAGTTATTAGCCCTCATCGTTCAAGACTTCATTCACGAACTGTGGAAGCACTAATGTGTTTGCAAAATTGGATGACGGAAGACATAAAAGGTATAAGTCTAACTTTTACTTATTTAATATTGTTTTTGTTTTTTGTTGGTAATCTTAGTATGTTTTTTTGTTTTTTTTTAATCTCTTTGTAAGGTTCTTCGGAAGATGCTCATGCTTGCTCCACAGTAATTGATGATTCCGATGTTGATGAAGAACAACAAATTGATGTGATTCAACTTGTATGTTTTAACTTTAATGATTTTATTTTGATTTACTTTTTTTGGATTTGAAAACTAACTTATAATTGTTTGATATTTCTTTTAGGATCTTGATGAGATTGAAGAAGATTGATCAAAATTGATTGTAATGCTATGGAAATATGGAATACAAACTATGTATCTCTTTTAGTCTTTTGTATTTGGTATTTAATATTAGGGGTGTTCAAAACTACCCGACCCGCCCGACCCGACCCGCCGACCCGCTGACCCGCCTTATAAATGGCGGGTCAAAAAGCAAAAAAAATTCAAAGTTCCGGGTCAGGTACCCGACCCGCCTTAATCGGGTCGGGTCATGGGCCGATTATTTTTTGACCCGGGTACCCATTTGACCTGGATAACTTATAATATATATATATACCCTTTTTTTTAGTGTTTCATTTGCGTCCCATTCCTTATCTTTATGTACGTTCTTTTGCTGGATAGTGAAGCCAATATACTCTTAAGTCCTAGAAGAAATTAGGCCTGCTTTATATTGCCGTCAAGCATTCATAAAAAATTCTTGACAGTTGACACCTCCTCTCTGTCATTCATAAAATATTCTCGGGGATAGTTTTGGTGCTGTATAATTGTTGCACTAAAAGTTCGTTCTTATATTAAGGTCATTTTTATTTTAAGAAATAACAAACCAGTGTATACAATGTAAAATCTGCAAGCTTGAAAAACATGGTTTACTTTTGCTTATGTCTTTGCAGGTGGAGAATTTATATGAAATTGACATTCCATTAAATTTTATAGCTGAAGTGGATAGAAGAGTGCATGGATTAGCTTGTTAGTTTGATGTTTTGTTTGATGGAAGGTAGCCAATTATTTCAGAACCTCAAACGCTCAAACGCTCGATCTTAAAAATAATAATTAAGTTTGAAAAATCACCAAAAATAATAACCGGGTACCCGGTGTCCCGACCCGTTTTTTCCGGGTACCCGCTAACCGGGTACCCGCATTAAATGGGCCGGGACACGGGCCGCAAAAATAGATACCCGGCTAACCGAGTACCCGGCTTTCCGGGTACCCGTTTAGCCGGGTACCCGGTAATGAACACCCCTATTTAATATGACTTTAGAGAAGTGTTGTTTTTTTAAGTGATAATCTTGTATTTTGAATTTGATGGACTTAAACAAGTGTTTGTAATAGAACTTTAGTGTGCATGGATGATGCTATGGGGTTTTTTAGTTTTTAAATTAGAATTAAATATATATAAATTACGATATAAGTCGCATACAAAAATACGATATAAGTCGCTTACAAAAATACGATATATTTTAAAGAGACTTTGTTTAAGGACCCATTAAGGACCCTATACCCGTTAGACCCGGAGAGTCTGGGTCTGGGTCTGAAAATTTTGGACCCTTAGGGTCCGGGTCCGGGTCTAGGTCCAAAAAAAATAAAAGGGTCCGGGTCTGGCCAGACCCGCTCCAAACTCGACCCATGACCAGCCCTAAACATGATGAAAGGAGAAAGATTAAAATGAGAAATTTATATATAGATATATATATAGATATATATATATATATAGATATATATATATATATATATATATATATATATATATATATATATATATAGATATATATATATATATTATATATATATATATATATATATATATATATATATATATATATATATATATATATATATAACACATATATATATATATATAAATGTGTATATATATATATATATATATTAATATATATATATATATATATATATATATATATATATATATATATATATATATAATATATATAATATATATATATATATATATATATATATATATATATATATATATATATATATATTTTGCCAATTAATGTGTATTATATACCAAGAAAAGGACAAACAGACGCTCGGGGAGGAAATTAACTCCACCCTGAACCACCAAAAAACGCTAACGCTCTTTACAAAAAGGGGAGCGCGAGCCCAAAAACAGACCCCAAAACTACCCTACTTAATTACAAAGCATATCCACCATACGACTGTTTGCCCTACCAGCAATCCTAAAGACTATACAATCTATAACCTCCTTCAGATTGAGGGAATGGTTATCAAAAATCTTTTTGTTGCGCTGCATCCAGATATTGTAGATCATCTCCGTCCAGAGCCCAACAATCAACTTAGCTCGATCAGATCTCTTTTTGTTGATTTTGCTCATGCTGTGAATCTCGGTATGGAAATCATGGTCGTCCAGCCCCCTAGGTAGGAATTTGAATACTTGAGAGCGAATTT